>LPNX010845101.1:61193-73606 GCA_001517045.1 Pseudotsuga menziesii
TATTTTTTGGGCGGCGGTGGTTTCTGATTCTTGTTTGGGTTTTTGTGATGAGAACACAGCACAAGATCGCATGTTCGATGCTTAGTCTCATTAATAGTGTGGTTTATGTTTTCTTAAATGCTGTCCATATTAATGTTGAGTTTTTTGTTTAACTGCAGACAGACTTAGAATATTTTTCATATCCAGTTTAATGATTGTTGCTGTGAAGAAGACTTCTCTAAAAGAAAAGTTAGAAATAGAGATGTTGCTCACAAAGGAAGATAGTGAAAGGTTGAGATCAACAGATTATTAAGCAGAATCGGTAGCAATAGAGGCCAAGGCTTGAAAAGGGTTCATCAGCTACCGAGATGGTCCCTTTTTTACAGAGTACTCATAAATATTTATCTAGAATGTAATGTATTTTATGAATCATGAGCACTCGCAAAGGACAAAATTGTGAGTTTTTAAACGATGGAGGAGCCCAAAGGTTACAGGAGGGGGGAAAGCCCAAAAGTATTTGCTTGTAGTATAAGTATAGGAGAGTTAGATAGTAGAGAGGACTTTTTCCCAAACATATTTGTGAGAATATGATGTAAGAAGAACTACTTCCTTTTGCATAAAGAAATTACAAGTTTCCTGTTGGAGAAATATTTGTGGAACTTTTCAAATGCTATGTCATGGATTTGCTGAATGTGAACTATTTCATTTTAAGTTATGTGTCCATGAACTGTGAGATCATTCTAACTCTTTGAACCTATGTTCTTGTATGAATGCTCTCTAGTTTATTCTATGAATTTTTCACTATGAGTAATGAATGTTGTTCATAAAAAATTGGCTATCTAGTTGTTCAAATATCTTTAAATGTTCATTTGTTTTGAAAGAAGTATCAACTATCTATGATTTTTCATAATGCATGTACAAAATACATTACTCATTAATGAATGATAATCTTGCTCCCTAGGGATAGGTTAGGTAGTTAGTTTTAATTTCTTGTTGTGTGTGATTTAGATGCGAGAGAGTTTAAGATGAGAGGTAACAACCTGCGCATCACATTGTGACCGCTCCTCGTATTCTCTATCAATCTGCATTCTTAGATAGGCACTTTCATCTCATACTTAAATATAAAAAACTAAAACATACACAGTGGACCGGGTCGCAACTGGTAAAACCTTTTATTTTTGTTACTTGACCTACAGTAGCTGGACCGCAAACTAGATGGATTCCCCATACCAAACAGTAACAGGCTAGTTGGGAATGTTTACTGGGGAGAATCCCTTGCTATTGTTTCCTGTGATTTTCTAGGCCTCAACACCCTATTAGGCGTTGTTCATCTTTAGTAGTTTTAATATAGGCTCTATTCTAGTTTGGTTAAGCAGTAGTAGTAGTTTGCTATTCAGTGGAAATCCATGGAGAGGGATGCCATTTTTTGATGTAAGGTTGTAGCGATCAGAGAGGGGAGACTCTAGAAGAGTATAGTAGTGATAGAGGGGCCATTGAGCAGTGGATCTGGCTATTGTGTGAGCAGACCGCTAGTAGTAGAAGTAGAGTAGAAGAGCGAAACAAAGAGCATGAGAACCATAAGTCTAAAATTAAAGACATATTTCAAGATCAGTCTGCATCACACTCATTGCAACGTATTATATCCTTTCTCATGCCAGATGAAGAGCACCTTGGTGGTTTTTCCCATATGGGTTTCCACGTTATCTCCCATGTTTAAATGAATGGTTGATGTGGTGAATGTTTATGTGATTGATTACTATTTTCTTTCGGTATAATGTTGAATGTTGCTAGAATCTTTGCTATTACCCTGCAATTAATAGATGATTGATTGGAACACATTGTTGAAATGAAATTATATATACATCGGTCTATATGATTGCTTCTTTGAATCCCGAGTTAAGTCATAGAGCCGATTGATGTGAATCGACTGCGCCACACAAGTTGCACTAGTTGCGAGGTGGAAAGGAAGTTCGAGTTGTGTGCAATGACATATATTTGTGCTCCATCACGCAAAACTGACTCCTCTATCCAACCATCCTGCTTCCTTCATTGAGCTCCTTGGCCATGAGCCAAGGGACTATACTCCCTCAACAATCACGAAAAGATGGTTATGGAGGTTACCCATCTATGAGATATCTCGGGTGAGATTGCGCCTGCTTCGCAGGTGTTGTCGATGGGGCTTGCTCTGTCAGTCCAGTATCTCGGGTAGTTGTTGGATAGGCAGGCTGCACAGAACTTGGGTCGCACGAGTGGGGAAAAGTGGCCAACATGTATATACCTATAATTTGTTTGATAATTATAAATATATGGAGGGTTGACATTGTAGGTTAAAAACTATACTTATAAGGAGATGGGGGTCACATCATATTCATATGGTCCATCTAGAAAGATATTATATTTTCATTAGGAGAGTAGTTTTAAAGGTATAATATTGGTCTAAAAAACATAGGTTAATGATTCAAATTCCTTTTATCTTTATAAGAATTGCATATGGTTGGAAGAGGTTATACTAATGATAAAAATTCTTAATATTTAGAAGGTTTATGTAGATTCTTGTAGGTTTTCTCCAGGTAGGACCTTAACCAATGAATTAATGAATTGTCAAACTTATGGAGACCATATAGATTAAATGTAACATCATATATCGCTTCTCATTATTCTAATATATTTTGTTACATAATTGACATGTCAATTAAGAAAGTAGATTTGTAAGGCATACCACCATTGAAATTTTAGCTCACATGATATCCATGAGCAGATAAATCATAAATACAACCAAGAAAAAAACAATAAATAATTGTTTGAATACATATGATAGATATCTTAGTAAGGAAAGAAACAATAATGAGTCATATCATGATTCTAGTAGTTACAAATAGCAGATAAAAGAGAAAATATGTTGTGTAAAATCATAAGAGAGTCTATGGAAATAGACTAATTTAGTACAATTATTTTATCCTTATGGTATCCTTACTTATTGACATGGGACCTTGAATGTTATATAAGTAATTTGATCAAGTAATCGGTAAATCCACCTAGGTATCAATGCAGTAGATATCGACTATAAATAATACTATGTTTGTATATTGTAACCTCAACATGTAACCTCACATGAAAATGGCATCCCTTAGGTGGTAAGAAAAAATTGATTACTAGTGCACTTGAATTCATTGAAACAAACTCATTGCCCCCATTCTTCTACAAATAAACCTCAAAATAAATGCATTATAAGCCATGGTTATTACATTATTTAACTAATTCATGTCATCCACCACAATAGTCTAATATACATGGTCAATTTCATGGTATACCCTCTAAACCTCCTTATAATTTGTATCAAGTCATTTTCCTTTTGAAATCCATTCTTCAAAGGATTGTAAGTATGAATATTTGGTTGATCACAACCATTTTCCTTCATATTCTCCACTAGTGCAAGATAAATGACAATTTTTCCTCCTTTGCAATGTCTATTATTCAAGGTAGTATATGTTACTTCATTTGGTGTCAATCATTTTTTGTTAGGGATGATGGTTAAGGGAATACTTAAGGACATATTAGATGAAATTTTGTATCTATATAGCCATATTTTTCTCTGATCTAGCTACAATATTGGCATGGTTCACTAACTCATATAACAAGTGTTGTAGGAATTAGAAAGGTGTCCTTTCCATCATTAACACATACAATACTAGCTGGTATATACCTATAATTTGTTTGATAATTATAAATATATGAAGGGTTGACATTGTAGGTTAAAAACTATACTTATAAGGAGATGGGGGTGACATCATATTCATATGGTCCATTAAGCAAGGTATCAGATTTTCATTAGGAGAATAGTTTCAATGGTATAATACTGGTCTAAAAAACATAGGTTAATGGTTCAAATTCCTTTTAGCTTTATAAGAATTGCATATGGTTGGAAGAGGTATTAATAACAAAATTTCTTAATATTGAAAAGGTTTATGTAGGTTCTTGTAAGTTTTCTCCAGGTAGGACCTTAACCAATGTATTAATGAATTGTCAAACTTATGGAGAGCATATAGATTAAATGTAGTAGAGTATATCTCTTCTCATTAATCTAATATCCCTGGTTACCTAATTGATATTTCAATTAAGAAAGTAGATTTGTAAGGCATACCACCATTGAAATTTTAGCTCATATGATATCCATGAGAAGAGAGATCATAAATCCAACCAAGAAAAAAACAAGAAATAATTGTTTGAATGCATATGATATATCTCTTATTAAGGCGAAAAACAATAACGAGTCATATCATGATTCCAATAGTCACAAATAGCAGATAAAAGAGAAAATATCTTGTGTAGAATCATAAGAGAGTCTATGGAAATATACTAATTTAGTACAATTATTTTATCCTTATGGTATCCTTACTTATTGACATGGGACCTTCAATGATATATAAGTAATTTGATCAAGTAATTAGTAAATCCATTTAGCTATAAATGCAGTAGATACTGACTAGAAATAATACTATGTTTGGATATTGTAACCTCAACATCTAACCTCATATGAAAATGGAATCCCTTATGTGGTAATATAAAATTGATTACTAGTGCACTTGAATCCATTGAAAGAAACTCACTTCCCCATCCTTCTACAAATAAACCTCACAATCAATGCATTATAAGCCATGGCTAGTACATTATTTAAATTCATGTCATCCACCACAATATGCTAATATAAATGGTCGATTTCATGGTATACCCTCTCAACCTCCTTACAATTTGTATCAAGTAATTTTCATTGTGAAAACCATTCATCGAAGGATTGTAAATATGAATATTTGGTTGATCACAACCATTTTCCCTCATATGCTCCACTAGTGCAAGATAAATGACAACTTTGCCTCTTTTGCAATGTCCATTATTCAAGGTAGTATATGTTACTTCATTTGCTTTCAATCATTTTCAATTAAGGATGATGATTAAGAAAATACTTAAGGATATATTAGATGAAATTTTGGATCTATATAGCCATCGTTTTCTCTGATCTAGCTACAAGATTGTCATAGTTCACTAATTTATATAACAAGTGTCATAGAAATTAGAAAGGTGTCCTTTCGATCATTAACATCTACAATACTAGCTGGTATATACCTATAATTTGATTGATAATTATAAAGAGATGGAGGGTTGACATTGTAGGTTCAAAACTATACTTATAAGGACATGGGGGTCACATCATATTCATATGGTCCATCAAGCAGGTTATCATATTTTCATTAGGAGAATAGTTTCACTGTTATAATACTAGTCTAACAAACATAGGTTAGTGGTTCAAATTCCTTTTATATTTATAATAATTGCATATGGTTGGAAGAGGTACTAATGATAAAAATTCTTAAAATTTAAAAGGATTATATAGGACCTTAACATTCTTGTATGTTTTCTCCAGGTAGGACCTTAACCAATGTATTGAATTTTCAAACTTATAGAGAGAATATACATTAAATGGAACATCATATATCTCTTCTCATTATTCTAATTTCCATAAGTATAAATGCAGTAGATACCTACTAGAAATAATACTATGTTTGGATGTAACCTCAGCATCTAACATTAGATGAAAATCAAAATCTCTTATGTGATAAGCTAAAATTGATTACTAGTGCACTTGAATCTATTCAAAACAAACCCATTGTCCCCATCCTTATAAAAATACCTCACATTCAATGCATTAGAAGACATGCTTATTACATTATTTAAGTTCATGTCATCCACCAAAATAGTCTAATATTTCATTTCCTTTTGATGCATTTATTTGGTTCCCCCCAGCCTTCCTTTGGTCCACCTACATGACTCGCAGTACCAGGGTCCTTCCCCTTAGGAAAAAAAAAATTTAAAAAAAAAAATGGGACCCCTACATAACTTTTCACATTTTATCTATAGTGAATAGTTTTTTTTCTGGGAAAGGGCGGTGTTTTCTTTTTGCACAGGCCAACGTTTACTTGATTTGATGATGGTATTCAACACCAAGAAAGCTGAAGCTAAGCTATTGGGATATATTGAGATGAACTACATGAGGTGTAACTTAAGTTCTTTGTTGTGCGTTACTACAATTATTTTATCAATGCTTTCATGAAAACAACATAAAAATTGAAAACAACAAACATTCAAAACATTATGTGGTTTCTTTATTGACAAAAACTAAAATAGTTGTTCCTCTGCTACAAATTTTAAGTGTAATATGAATTTCGTGTTGCATTTTGTAAAATTTTTTATCATATGCTTAGTAAGTGTAATACGCATTATGTGGTTTCCTTATTGACAAGAATCAAAACAGTAGTTCCTATGCTACACAATTTTAAATAGGCCTGACCGTAGATTGTGGTGCCTCTTCCTAGCTTAGTCATGGACTATTTGACATTCATATAGCTGGTTTGTGATTTTTTTGTTTCCACTAGAGTTGGACTGCACTTTCCCACTGCTGCAAGACCATTACCGCATTCATCTTTGGTGTTTCCTGTGTAAACCTTGTCTTACTTGCATCCTCTAAGGGTGAGGGGTCTTCACTCTTGGAGTCTGAGATATCTTGTTGGCTACTATAAATGTCTAACCTAAACCTACATCACTCTAGCCCTCTCTCTCTCTCAATTTATGACATCTCAAGTTATGACATATGTTCCTTTTAGCAGATAGTCTTCCCTTTTACTTTTGAAACTTGTTAGATAGATTAATCGTTTAAACAAATTTCAGTTAACAATTGAGTGATGATAGACTTTATTTTTTTAGTTATGAAGGATTTGTACAAGTGGATACATGGAGGTAAGGGATTATTTGTGATTGAATTATATCATTATTTTTATTTAATTTTTTTTTAACAAAAACAAGTAGGTTTTATATTAATAAAATTGTGGTTGAGCCACCCAAGAGATTACATCTATGAGTTCTTTGCAAAAAAAAAATATCCATCACAACAACTGGGAATAGTAATTTAATTTAATTTAAATTGTTTTTTTAAGTAGAAACTAGAGAAATTTTTATATATAAAAAAGGCTAAGCACAACCATCCTTACAAGGTCTGCAACCAAAATTTTTGAGCTACTATAGAAGGACAAACATAGGTTTCTAAGTTGTAAACAGAAAAGTAATTGATTCTAGAATTCTTACTGAAACAAGTTAAATCCATGGAAGGGTACTACCTTACAAATTGCTTGTTCAACAAAATACAAAAAAACATATAAACCAGGAAAGTAGAACCTAAATATTTTGATCTTCCTGCCCATGGGTCGACTAGACAACCGAGGGATCTTCCATCTCTAAATCTCCAACAGTAGGGAAGTCATGGTAGTGACTGCATTGGGTCATGCTAGTAAGCTTCTAAACATCCTCCTTGACAATGTTGCATTTCCCCATTAATTCATGTAGGTCTCTTGTGTTATCGTCGATTCTAGATGCATGACATTGAAGCTGATTTGAGATGTATTTAGTTTCTGCTACAACAGTTATGTTACCATTGACACTAGTGCCAACCATTATATAAATCGAGCACATACTACTCTGCAAGTATGAGAGTGAAGACTTGATCTCTTCAATGTACTTGGGGGTTGCCATTTTATCATGATCTTGTGTTACCAAGTGAGGCTGAGAAGGAGGGTTAAAACTGCAAGAAGAAAGTATACCTATTCTTAGCGAAGCCTAGGTGGAAAGATGATCCTAAAATAACCACGACGGTTTTGGTACCTCTTCTGGGGAAGATGAACCAATTCACAAACATTATTAGAGATGAGAAAACCTACAAATATGGATCATATATCATCTTCCAAAGGAATGAGGAGAAGAGAGAACATATCAAAGTTATAAGAGTGTTGAGAGGAGTTCATGTTGATCACCAATCCTGTGGAGCATGCGAGAAATTAGTTGTGGAATGAAAAGTACAAGGGGAATGGACTTCCCATAAATCCCTTCACATGGTTGAGACCACTACCTTTCAATTCCTATCATGTCAGAGGATGTTTGTTTAGAACACAAAGAGGGAGGACGTTGAGGGGGGTGGAGGAGAGTAGGTTAGAAGAACCCCTAGGTGAATAGGGGATAAGGAACATAATTGTGGTGGTGTTTGTCTCTTATTGAGATAATTCCAAACTTATTCTTAACTCCTTGATTTTCCATTTTATCCGCAAGGTCATTGTTCATCCTAAGGATGTGGTATAAGGTGGCATGAAGAGTGCTGCTCATTCTACTAATGCATTGATAGAATATTTTGCTAATGTGCTCATACAATCATTTTTTGAATGATATGTTTGGAGTCTCCAAAGACGATGATCTTTCTGATATTTTCCTTTTTGAGTAGTTCTAGACAAAGGTATAGGGATATCCATTTGCCTTCATTCTTGGTTTTTCATCCAATCCCCCAAGCATAGGTTTCCACTATATTTCCTCTGGGATTAAAGATAATCCCACCCGCACCTCAGGGATGATTTTAAGGAACCATACTTATTTAAAAGTGTATAAATGTTGGTGAATATTACAAATTCTTAAAACTCCATCTATAAAATGATTGGCGATATTTTTCAAAAATATTTTAATTTCCAAGGATTTTATATCGTTTATATAATAGTTTGGCGACTTTTAGGGTGAAAAAAGTTTACCCCATCAAAATTGGGTGAAACAGGGCTTCAAAAAATTCAAAATGGCAAATCTTTTTTGAAAGAAAAACATGGAAAAATAGCCCACTGGGCTAAAATTCGCCCCTAAAATTATCCCTGCCGCACATGCCTCCCCAGCATTTAATTTAAATTGTTAGACCATACTACTTTGTAATTTAATAAAAATATAATAGGCTATGGCTAATCAATACTCTAATCATTTTTAAAAAAATAGGAAAAGCAGGCTATGACACGAAATAAAAAAAATCTAATTATGAACTTTACAAAAAGAATGCGTCAGAATGATCTTACAAAAAGTCGCGTATAGAAAATTTTGCATGTTTTTAGGGATGATCTTGGAAACATCAAAGGAAAAAAAATGGTCCATGGCATCTAAGGAGTCTGCAGAGGGATAGGGAAGGCCATAAAAATGTGATTCACCATGTGTTGTAAAATCAGCTATAATAGATGCCCCCTAATGTGTGAGGTCAGAGGGGTCATATGATGGCTGAAATACATTACAAGTCCATCCTAGAAGTGAAGTGATGAAGAAAACAATGGAAGAACTAGCCATCCAATCAGCACTATACAAACAGATAAACTGAGACAAAATTCACACCAATCTGACACTACCAAGCAAACAAATAAACTGACATAAAATTCACACCAATCCAACACTACCAGGAAAACATGCCCCCATACCCGACTCAAAAAGAAAGAAATAAGAGCAATTCAAGAACATTGAATGCCAATAAAAACCCCCAAAGAACAACTACTAGGAACTCCCGAGCGGAGTCGCCAATTCTATTACAGAGAGAAATTCCGATGGCTTGGGGTATCACAACAGATAGCTTGACTCCAGAAATCAATCATTTCCTATATGCAAGAGAAACCAACTATCTAACACTAAAGGATCTCGATCCGTACCTTATTCCAGATGGTTGATGTAGATCCCCATTGAGCTTTCCAACTCTAGCTTGAATTGATAAATTGCTTCCTCAACATTCAATAAACAAGACAAGCATGCTGTATATAATTGTGTTAGATCTACTCTAGCATATATAATCAATAACATATAAGCATTTGAAATCATCCATGGATCAAATATTCATTCAAATACACATTATTGGACAGGAAAAGATATTTCTATTAATATAAAACATAGATTACAATAGAGACAACCTCTATCGCCACATCTACGAACCGAAAAAACTGAGTCCCCCACTTGGGCCTCCACCACTTCAATCCTCCATCTCTCGATAGCAAGCTCACAAGCAAAGGGAAATCTTGGGAAGAACACAAAATTGCTCCAAGGGATAAAGGGATGCAGACTCAAGCACAATTTCTAGCAACAATGGATTATAGTTCTCTTGCTCTCAATTCCTCATGCCTTCAATGTATCCAAAGGGTTCCTTATATAGCTCTTCAATGGGGGCATGTATAAAAAGAAAGGAAAACAGATAAAATGAGACAAAATTCACACCAATCTGACACTACCAGGAAAAAATGCCCCAAGACTCGACTCAGAAACAGAGAAATAAGAGAAATTCAAGAACATTGAATGCCGATAAAAACCCCCAAAGGACAACTACTAGGAACTCCCCAATGGAGTGGGCAATTCTGTTACGGAGAGAAATTCCTATGGCTTGGGGTACCACAATAGACATCTTGACTCCAGAAATCAATCATTTCCTATATGCAAGAGAAACCAACTATCTAACACTAAAGGATCTCAATTCGTACCTTATTTTGGATGATTGATGTAGATCCCCGTTGAGCTTTCCAACTCCATCTTGAATTGATAAATTGCTTCCTCAACATTCAATAAACATGACAAGCATGCTATATATAATCATGTTAGATCTACTCTAGCATATATAAGCAATAACATATAAGCATTTGAAATCATCCATGGATCAAATATTCATTCAAATACACATTATTACACAGGAAAAGATATTTCTATTAATATAAAACAGAGATTACAATAGAGACAACCTCTGTCGAAACATCAGCGAATTGGAGAAACTGATTCCCCCACTTGGGCCTCCACCACTTCAATCCTCCATCTCCCGATAGCAAGCTCACAAGAAAAGGGAAATCTTGGGAAGAACACAAAATTTCTCCAAGGGACAAAGGGATGTAGACTCAAGCACAAGTTCCGGCAACAATGGACTATAGTTCTCTTGCTCTCAATTCCTCATGCCTTCAATGTATCCAAAGGGTTCCTTATATAGCTCTTCAATGGGGTAATAAAAGGTCGAATCCGAGCGATCTCAAGGCACAGGGAAGGCTAGGAGACAAGTGAGTCAGATCCACATCAAGGAAAACTCCAAAAGAATTTGTCCTTTTGCACACATCCCAATGTACGTGGTTTTACGGGTCAAACCTGCGTATATACGTAAGAAAGGGTTTAAAAGTTGCGTATAGCAAATTTTGCATGTTTTAAGGGATGATCTTGGAAACATCAAAGGAACAAAAATGGTCCATCGGGTCTAAGGAGTCTGTAGAGGGATAGCGAAGGCCATAAAAATGTGATTCACCATATGTGGTAAAATCAGCTATAATAGTAACATTCTTGCGGCTACAGTTACAAATAAGAGGAAAATACAAACAATAGAAAATAAGATTACACCTTCTATTATTTTGAATGACTCTACTAGTCCTAACAAAGAAGCAAATTACATAGATACATTTTCCTCTTTTCAGGAGGATTGGGAGAAACATGAACAAGGTAATCCCATTAATTCATATTTTTCTATATCTTTATAACTATAAATATTATGATTAATAAATCCATAACACCTTTATGTGGCCTTCTTTTATAGAAGATGTCCATAGACAACCATGCCATATGGATAACAGTGTAGAAGGGGAAGATCCTTCGACACAAAAAGAGGCAGAGAAACATGAAGAGCAAGGTAATATTTTTAATGTATAATTTTGTAGGTCTTCATAAATAAAATTTTATCACTTAGAAATCCATAACACATTTATGTTCCCTTATTTTATAGAAGATGTTCATAAAGAACAATTCCAACAATATATTAGTATACAAGGTGAAGATCCCTCTATGCAAGCATCGACATAAAAAGTCAAGAAGAAAGGTAGAGGAAAGACTAAATGTGCAAAAATAAATAACTTGGAGGAAAACATTGAAATTCATATCAATGAAAGGAACCAACCAATAGGTCCAAACTCCATGAAGCTATCTTCATTACTAGGTGTGCTCACAAGGGAAATGGTTCCAATCAATTATTATGATTGGAGGAAGGTTTCAGATCAATTAAAGGAGGACTTTTAGAACATTATTAATGTGAGTATTAGACATTACGTGTATTTTTTTCAACTATTTTTAGATGATTTCAAATATTTTTTTCAAACCATGTATGAAATCTAAAAATGCAATTCTTGTGTGTTGTAGTCAAAATTCATAATCCCTCCGGTACTTAAGGAATATTGTATGAAATCCATTGGCCATAAGGAAAATAGTCATAGATATCAGTTGACCAAAACATAATTGTTATAGCATATTTCACCACACTAGGTGAGTCACACATTGTATGGCCTTCCCCTGTCCTGCTGCAGACTCATTAGCCCCTATGGACCATTTTTTGTCTTTTGATGTATCATTGACCATCCCTAAAAACATTAGAAAAATGATATACGCAGCATTTTCCCGATAACCGCGTACATACGCGGATATTCCCTATATAGTCATGTACATCGGGATGTGTACATAATCCAAAATCCTTTGGAGCGTTCCTTGACTTGGATCCAACTCATATGACTCCTGGCCTTCCATATGCCTTGAGATCGCAC
>LPNX010845101.1:98499-127708 GCA_001517045.1 Pseudotsuga menziesii
TTCCAAAAGAATTTGGATTATGCACACATCCCAATGTACGTGGTTTTAGTGGTCAAACCCACATATATACGCGATTAGGGGTTTAAAAGTCGCGTATATGAATTTTCACATGTTTTTAGGGATGGTCAAGGAAACATCAAAGGACAAAAAAGGGTCCAAGGGGTCTAAGGAGTCTTCAGAGGGACAGAGGAAGGCCATACAAGTGTGATTCACCTGGAGTGGTAAAATAAGCTATAACGGACGCCCCCTAATGTGTGATCTTGGAGGGGTCATACGATGGCCAAAATAAATTATAAGTCCATTCCAGAAGTGGAGTGATGAAGGATCCCAAATGGAAGACCAGCCACCGAATCAGCATAGTACAATGATACAACTCTACACATACTGTAAATACATATAGCAGTCCCATATACATAAGAGTACAATGGCCATGAATAGGCATGATACAAGATATCACATAAGTGGTCATCTCCATGTACAATATAAATAGATCAAAATCTCCATGATGAAGATATACAAAAGATCATGATCTCCATAATGGCTGGAAATGTCTGACATATACTGGAATCAAGTCACGAGAGCTGAAATCTCATGAACACTGGCACGATCAAGTAGGTAGCATATAAGAGATTCCACCAATCTAGAAGGTCTTCTACACAAACCACTACGAGTACATGTCCTACTATGTGAATAGAGGTGTCGAGTTCGAACATAGTAGTCCATCGTCTGATTACCGGTCATTGATGTATACCATTAACAGATGCGAGATCACCCACTGATAATGAAAATGGGAATCAAGGTACTAGAGTACAAACTAACAAGTGTGAATAAATGTGTTGAGGTCGAACACTTGAGAGGATCCATCGATCAGGGGACATTGATGTATTCCCAAAGACTGTCGATGGTGAGAGAACCTGCCATTAATGACTGCAAGTCTCAAGGCACTCAAAATGACTCTAGATTCCAATCCCCGAATAAATGATCTGAAGTCGATGGGATGAAATCCGCTAGAAGGAGGTCATTAAGGCATCCCCCATCATCCAACACGAGGTACTCAGCAAAGCTGTATAATGTGGAAGGACTCAATCATAAGGTGCACGAACCAGTAACTGTACCGGGAATGGACGACATGCAAAGTCAAGATAAATAAGGAATGGACAACTCAGGTTTCAACTTCCTTCGAATAAGAGCATAACAACGTATGGTGACTTACATAAAGGAAGCATAGACTCGATATACAAAACTGGGACATCGCTGTGACACAGGAAGCATCGACAGAGGCTCCATGGGGACTGGAAGCTTAACCAGTCGGTGGAGATAAACTCAGATAAATGAGTACAGCTCCTAAAGTCAAACTATAAACCCAACCAACAGATGTGATATACAGTGCTCTGTTTGAAGGCAACACGACTTGACAGCTGCCAAAGATAACATCTTTCCTTGTCCTACTTTTTGGTTTTTTGATTTTTTTGGACTTTTTCAAATATTTAAAAAGATTGAAAAAGAATAAAACTACTTTATAATTACAGAATAGGAGGAGACAAGTGTCATAGGGGCAAACAAACTAGTTCCAAGCAGTGGAACATACCTATGCTCAATGTAAGGATACATGTGTAGGATAGCAATACTCAAGGGAAAATCCCCTCTCGGTAAAAAGGGAATCAAGCTACAATGGATATATAAAATGGCTCTGCATGGCTAGACATGAGACAAGCTCGGGTTATATGGCTGAAACTCAATGTCAGGGGAGCTGGCATAAAGTTCAATAAGGCAGGAAAAGATCATGATAATGCAATTACAACTTGATATAAGGGAGTCCTGAGGGAAATAGGCCAGCAAAAGATCAAGAGGAGTATGAGGCTCTTGCAAAATTTCATGGAAATACTATACAACAGACTCCCACACCCTAAAGAACAAAACGTCAGCATGGGCACCAAATGCAAATAAGGCGCTAACTAGGGTACCCATGTAAGGTCAAGCTCTACCACTCATATCATGCCACTTCGAAAATAGCAATAAGGTTCCATGACATAACAGAGTGGGTTCATACCTAAGGCTATAATGAAACGGTCATAAGGTCATGCAAAATGCAAATGGTGATGAAACCTAACCTATATGCCAGTTTATACATGATATATAATATCAGCATGAATGAGTCAATCCAACGGCTGAAATGGAACTCAAAAAGGTCTCCTACATCATAAATTAGGTCAAAAACGGTCCAAAATGATTAGAAATGGTCCAAACTATAGGAAAGGGGGTAAAAATTTGAAAAAAATTGAAATATTTCTATAAATAGTAAATATTTCAAAACATTATAAAACATTTGAAACTTTTACCTAATTGAGCTCAGATTTTCAATAGCGAATTCCAGGAGATCCAGCCGACGGAATCCACTACCGTTTCTTCCAGGTACTTACCCATGCTCTTCTCTTCCATTTTGATGCAATTTTTGTCAAATTCCATGGTTATTTGGGATTTCTAGACAATCCAAAATAGGCGCTATGGCCCACACAAAAATCGATGGTTTATCCGCATATAGGGCTAGCTATACGCGGCAAATGCCCCCAAACCTGCGTACATACGTGGCTGTTTGGAAAACAGTCACGTATACAGCCGTGCATGAGGTTTTTTAAGTATTCTAATGCGTAAACTTGCAATTTTTTTTGTAGGATGGTCCTAGAATGGAGAGAACGTGAACATGGTGGTGTAGAGGAGGCAGTAAGAGCTGATCTAATGGCTCAACAAGCGCTATGTGCATGTGGGCTCTACAAATTTTGGTGTCTTGGTGGCTTAAGGGTCAAACCAGGAGTATTGCAGATGCTGGTGGATTACTGGGATCCAGACTCAGAGTCCTTCCAGATAGATGGGATGTCCCTCTTCATAGAGGTGGAGGACATATACTTTATTACTGGACTTTCCCGACAGGGGGAAGTAGTGAACCTACCTTCCCACAGGCCTGGAGGTGGCCTGACTATAGATGAGTATATTGCGGTGTACTGTTATCCGGACATGGAGAAGGTGGGGAGTCATATACCAACCAAATCTATACAGGTGTTGGGCCTAAAGGCCATCCTACTGACACTAGGCAGGATAGTAGGCTTGGCTTCACTCCACCAGGCCTCACAACCTCTAATGTTCTATGTAGTGGAGTGCATGAGACCCACGGTATATGACTGGAGCACTACACTACTGAGCAACATGAAACATCAGCTCAGTGAGTGTAATATGGGTAGAGTGCGAAACTTTGATTTCAACAGTATACTGAGCACGTTTTTCTTCAAGCGTGTTCTAGGATTGAGCCCCAGAGTTGATGTTCCTCTACACTAGGTTCGAGATCCGACCCTATGGCATTGGGTGGATGCAATGCACAGACTGGGAGGAGGTAGGGTGTCCAAACCCTATCTAGCTGAGTTCTTTCTGTGGTGGCGACTATAGATAGTTGCCATCGATGACTACCCCTATGCGGGGATAGATTTACAGTGGGACTCAGACATGCCGCTACCACCAGGATCGACATATGGTGACATAGGTAATGAATATCGACCCTCTCTTTAAATTTTTTAGTTATTTAATTTTTTTGTGTTTTCTGATTATATGAAATCAAAATACATGTTTTTGGGTGACAATACATAGTGACATCTACCATATGAATGCAGATGTGGGACCATGGCGGTCCAGTGGAGTCGCCAATTCTGTTACGGAGAGAAATTCCTATGGATTGGGGTACCACAATAGATAGCTTGACTCTAGAAATCAATCCTTTCCAATATGCAATAGAAATTAAATATCTAACACTAAAGGATCAGACCTCGTACCTTATTCCGGACGGTTGAAGTAGATCCCCATTGAGCTTTCCAACTTTAGCTTGAATTGGTTAATCACGTCCTCAACAACAAGTAAACAAGACAAGCATATGGAAGGCCAGGAGTCAAGTCAGTTCGATCCATGTCAAGGAAAACACTAAAAGGATTTGGATTATCCACACGTCCTGATGTACATGGTTTTAGTGGTCAAACCCGTGTATATACGCGATTAGGGGTTTAAAAGTCGCATATATGAATTTCCACATGCTTTTAGGGATGGTCAAGGAAACATCAAAGGACAAAAAATGGTCCAAGGGGTCTAAGGAGTTCTCCAAAGGGACAGGGGAAGGCCATACAAGTGTGATTCACCTGTAGTGGTAAAATCAGCTATAACATTGCCAGAGAAGACTTCTTCATGAGTCTTGTTCTCGAGTACTCTATGTGGAGTATGGTTCTGTACATAAACCGCTGTTCTGGAAGCTTCAGCCCAAATATGCATAGGAAGAGCTTGATCATGAAGCATAGCTCTTGCAGCTTCCATGATAGTTTTGTTCTTCTGCTCCACAATCCCATTCTGTTGTGGATTATAAGGAGTGGACAACTCCCTGTTAATCCCTGATTCTTTACATAGCTCTTTGAATTCATTCGAAGTGAATTCTCTGCCATTATCTAATTGAAACGTCTTGATCTTCTTTTTAGTGTGATTCTCGATGAAGGCTTTGAATTCCTTGAACTTGCTGAATACTTCGTCCTTGTTCTTCATGAAGTAAACACATGTATTCCTAGAAAAATCATCAATAAAAGAAACATAATATGCATACCCGCTTTGTGAGCTTGATGACATAGGACCGCATACATCGAAGTGGATGGTTTCCAAGATTCCTTTTGCTTTTCTTTCGCTACATGGAAATGTCTTCTTTGTGTTCTTCCCTTTTGCACATCCTTTGCAGGCCCCGTCATGTTTTTCTTGTATTTCTGGAAGACCTTCAACAGCTTTGCTTGCAAATGGTAGTGCTCTATAATGCACATGTGTAAGCCTTCTATGCCAAATTTCACTTGGCTCTACTATGTCATGCACCAAGGCTTGTTCTAGATGGCCCTTCAATTTGTAGAAACCTCCTTCTTGTTCTCCAATCACCACCGCATCATCGATAGTCTTTCCTCTTGGCCACATGATGACTTCACCATCTGTGAATGCAACCCTCATTCCTTTTGCATCCAATGCTGATATGGAGAGAAGGTTCTTCTTGAGTCCTAGCACAAACAATACTTCCTTCATTGTTATAGACTTTCCAGAGTCTAGATTATAGGAAGATTCCCCACTACCCTTTATTGGATATTGGTAGTCATCTCCTAGCTTCACCTTGTGAGGTGATTCATGTTCTGAAAGTTTCACAAAGGATTCCTTGAATCTAGTCATATGTTTGGAGGCCCCACTATCAATAATCCAATCATCACTTTCATGAGTAATGTTTCTCGTGAGAGCAGAGATCAAAACATATTCATCCTCGCTTGAAGAATCTTCACTTTCATATCTGGTTCTCTTCAATGAAGGTTCATCATCCTCTGTAGCATGAGCATGATGTCTTCTCTTGTTTCCCTTCTTCTTGTGATAGCTACTTTTCTTCTTAGGAAAATCTCTATCAAAGTATCCGTTTTCATCACATGTATAGAAAATGAACTTAGACCTATCTCTAGGCTTTCTAGAGTTATTTTTGTGATGAGAGTACCTACTTCTGTGATGGCTGGATCTGGGTTTCTTGGATTGTACTGTGAGAGCTTGATCTTCACTTCCCATATTCTCTTCTCGAGCTACTTTCTGAGCTTCTTCTTGAGAACACTCTTCCCACAGTCTACCGAACTTGACTAACTTCTTTCTAGCACAGATACCTTGAATGAAAGAGTCCCATGTCCTAGGGCGACCATTCAAGGTGGTCATCACAATTTCTGCATTCTCCACTTCTTCATCTACTGCTTCTAATTGTTCCTTGATATGAGAAACCCTTGTGAAGTAACACTGGATGGTCTCTGCATTATGAATCTTCACATTCTTTAGTTGATTCCTCAGAGTCATCTTTCGGTTTATTTTCTTCCCTTTAAACAATTTGGTTAGGGCATCAAACATAGCTTTAGGTGTTTTGAGGGAGGACACCTGTGGGATAAGGTGATACTTCATAGAATCAGCAATGATCCTCTTTTCCATAACCAACTTCCTCTTATGCAAGGCCTTAGCCTCATCTCCCTCTGGAACTGGAACCTCCTCATGGATGTAGGAGTCCAACTCATTTTCTTCCAGGACCAGGGAGATCCTATACTTCCAAGATCGGAAGTTATAATATCCCTCAAGCTTTTCATCAAGCTTGGTATGATGAGACATCTTAACTAAGAACCTCAAATGGAAATACAAAATATTTAGATCTTACCAGGTCAAGATGTCAGATCTGGATTTTGAGCTGAAATCCTACAGTGTTGGATCAGGAGCAAATTAGGGTTTTCCTTTTTCAGAGTTCTATCCACCCAAATGCCTTGAAATTTATCCCTAACTTCGATTTTGGGGAGGATATCAATCCAGGCCTAGGATCACTGAAAAAATCCGCTTATGTGAAAATCCCTAATTTTCGACAATAGTGTTGGGTCCAAAATTGAAAAACCCCAGAATTGGATTCTGCTTCAATAGAAAGATGCACCCTAAGGAGGAGAGTTATTCCACCTTACTTTTGCTGAAAATATGTGGAGGAAGATCCACAAACTAGGAATCCCTAGTTTCCGTAGCTACACAGTGTCTTCTTATCAGGTTAGCTCTGATACCATGTTAGTTTTTCAACATTAAGCTAACATTATTAGGATCTTTAACTGAGAGAATAACAAGCACAACAATCAAACGCAAGAGACAATGAACACGGTGCTTTTCCTCGGGGAAACCATAAATGGAGAAAACCCCGCAACTTCCTCATAGATAGAATCAACACCAAAATAGAAAAGCCCAATACAGTAAGTGATCTCCCGACAACAATAACCTTCTTCTTATCTAGCCCCAGTTTGTTCTCCTTCCTCAACTATGTGCTACACTTGAGTGTGTATGAGTTGTGTGCTAAATAGGGACTCCAATTCTCTATTTATACTAATCCCAGCATGACTAAAACCCTACTAGGGCCGACCTCTACTAAGAGAGTCTAATAACCCTAGTGTCGTGGAACTGCGGGGACTTTAACCCTTAGACAATTGGAGGGTTACCCACAATGACTTGACATGACTTTCTTACATTATTTATCCTCCTGATCAGAACATCAAGGCATGACAACATGACTCAATTACATAATAGATACATCCCAGAATAAACATCGGGTTACAAGACATAAGATACATAGATGAATACATTCCGAAGTTACAAATACATCAAGATAGGGAAGTTAGACAAAGGCTAGGAGAAGATAAAAAACTGTGTAAGTATGGAATTATTGGTAAAATCTACCTAACTGGCCTTACAGAAATGCTCTCCATAGCTCATAGGATGATGATAAAAATATTAAGAGACTATGGATATCTAGAGTGTTTTATGGTGCATCCAACCATATGATTATCCTAACCAAAAATTATTTGAGGAAGAAGATATCAACATGGCAAAAGTGCCTCTCATCCATATTTGCACTGCTCCAAAAAAAGTCCTGGCGAGGTAAGAGAAAGAAGCTCCAGAATATGAAAGTGGTCTTGATGGATTCACCTTGTTGGAATCTACCCATTGGGAATCTCTCTTACCAAGTTTTAAGGAAAAATGAAATCACCTTGGTGACCTAGGGTTTGAAGAGAACTGGTTAAGTGCTAGACAAAGAGTTTGAGAGACCATTTGGAAATGCCCAAAATTAATATTTAAAGGAATAAACTTTCATCAAGAAACAAATTCATATGAAATAAATAACAATAATAGTAAGCTAAGTTCTTAACTCAATTAAGGCCAGGATAATTTTATGTATTATATGAAAAATCTGTATTTCATATGATATAGGGACATTGACATCATAAAGCAATATACATGAATTTGTGAAAAACAATATACATGAAATCAATTAAAAAAAACTCATTTGCATGCATTCCACAGTGTGCATTCCCAAGATTTCATTCCTCGGCATGCTTTCCTAAGATTACATTCCTCAGTGTGCATACCAAACCAACCATGACTGCAATTAAAATTGGGTCGTCGTGTATTATGGCAACAGATGAAACAGGGTCATCTTGCACCATGGCAACAAACAGAGGGGCCTTCTCTACCACCACATCAGGAGAAGCACAGGGTTCCCATGTTGAATAGTTCAGGGTGAAAAAATTCCAAGAGAATGTTGATGAATGGAGTGATACAAGCATATTCCCAAGTGGTATGTTAAATATCTTTTTAAGAGTAGGCGTGGATAGGTTTATTTTTGGACATTTTAATTTCCAAATTGACGAGATAGATGATGCCATCTATATTTATTATCATGGGGCTATGGAATTGAATATTTTTGGGAAGACAGTTCATCTAGAGCCCAATTTGGTTTCCAGAGCAACCAAAATTCTGTGAAGAGAGGGGGAAATATTAAACTCATGGAAAACCCCCAACCTAGAAAAGATTCATATGGTAAGTTAAATTTGTGGGAAATGGGTTGTTGTTCCCACGAATGGTCTAAAAATGGAATATGTTCCTAAAGGAATATACAAAACCCTGATTCATATTATCCTTAGGACCATTGTGCATCACCACAAGTGGAATGATATTTTCGGTGACTGCATGAAGTTGGACATACACTAGATTGAAGAGATGGCCATAGATGCCCCTCATCTATTGGCTAGGAAATTGCACTCTGCATTGCAAGATAGTAAAGTAAAGATGGTCAAGTTCAGTTACCCGGGCACACTGCAAAAAAATTATTGATTTATGTCGACCCTGTGTTGCAGGGTCAAATTCTATTAGACCATACATTAGGAATCCTAAAGAACAACAAAAAAAATGAGGAATTAACTCAACCATGTTTAAAGAACAATGTATAAGGAGTTTCTACTATCACTACATCAATAGTACATGGACATCCTTTTGAGGACAATATGGAATCTATGGGAAACGACATCCCTTCAATTTTCACTGAAGAAGATGTTGCTTCCACAAATTTTGCTGGAATGTAGGGAAATGAAATTGTAGATCAATGGGAGGAATTTGTGAACAATGATATGGACCGTTCACTGACTAGTGATGAAGACCTAATTCATGAAAAATAATTTTTTGATGGTAGATTTGTTTTTTCTTTATTTGATAAAATGGTGCATTTCAAAGAACAATCTACCTTCTAGGAGGATTCTTTCAAAACTAGTGATGAATTGTGCAAATCTAAGGATGTCCAAATTCTTGATTTGGTACATCATGTTATAGGTCTAGAGAAAAAATTATGGAAACTGAAAAAAGAATTGGGCTGAAGAATATACTTATTAAGGATTAATGTTCTACATTTAGTGTAGTTTTAGAAGGATCGATTTCTGACCTTGACAAACTGAAAGACAATTTTTCAGGATGAAAAGAAAAAAGATGAGGAAACTATAGGAAGACTTGAAAATGAGCTAGAAAACAGGCCTCAAGTTTTGAACAAGCCACCACTAAAGACTGTATTTCGTAAGGAAGTAGAACTTCAGCAAGAAGTGAAGCAGAAAGAAACATTTATTGCAGGTTTCAAGGTTAATTTTCAAAAGAAAATAATAGAAATGATCATTAAAAATCAAAATAAGACTGTATAATATGAAACAAGATTGGAAAATTTGAATAAAACAATTAAAAAAAATGAGTTTCTAAAAACTAAGAGAATTGAAATGATTTCAGGAACTCTCAAGGCTAAAATAGTTGGAAGAGGAAAAGAATCAGCAGTCAAGGGTAAACAATTTTAGTCACCAGAGGAATTAATAGTCAAGGGTAAATAGGTCTACACACTAGAAGAATCAATAGTTAAGGGTAAAAAGGTCAGCACACCAAAAGAATCCAAAGTCAAGGGTAAAAATTCCAACGCACCAAAAATTTTTGGTGGTACAAAACTTGGTGATGTAACTATGGAGAGATTACTCCATTTTCAGAAGTCCTTGAAACAATGAGATAAGACCTTTAATGAATCTTCTTCAACAATCCATGTTGTAGAGTTAATATTTGGCTCATAATATCCAACATTGAAGAAGAATATAGAGGAGCAGGAGGCTGAAATTAGAGACCTTCACCAAAAACTATTCAAGAAGAGAAAATCACTAAATTTGGGATGTGATAGAAAGATACAAGATTTGAAATCTAAAATTAAAGATTTGCAAAAGAAACCCGTGGCAGAAGCAATTTTGTATACTCCATCTGATACATATTTGAGGGCACAAGAGCTCAAGAAGGAGGTACAATAGTTCAAGAGAGAATTAAGTGCAGTTCAATATGAGTTGAAGCAGACAAAGGATGATCTTAAAAGAAAGGAATATGAGCACTCCAAGAAAAAAAATAAAAATGTAGAGATGATGAAGAAATTCCTAGAAGAAAAAGATAGATTACATACAAAAGTGATCATTCTTACAAACAAAGTGAAAGAGCAAGAAAAACAATTAAAACATATGGCTGATGAAGCTTCTATAGAACTAGAGGGTTCTGGAAAAGGAAAGAGAAGCTATAGAGAATTTTCTTATTCTAAAAAAAGGGAATTGCAAAAACCTCCCAAGCAGCCTAGAGTTCTAGAATAATATGATGTAGATTTCATGTCTATGTACGTACTAATATTATTGTCATATAAATTGTGAGTATTTCTCGGCAATGCATATATTCTGATATGGTTAATTTGTTTCTAATGTGTAATACATATGTTCATTTTTACTATATCTACGAGATTCTAATGTGCAACCCATACTGAGAAGTGTGCATGAAACTACAAATAATGAAATATATTCTTCATAATATAGTCTACAAATGAATTGATATATCATCATCTCCATTGTAATACATAAAAAAATCCCTTCAAAATGGCATTAAAACTAGCCCTTGAAATTTGATCACTGGAGGTTATGAAAAACTAACACTTGGTCTTCCTGACAATAAAAAAAATTCTAAAGGAGAAACTATCAGATAAAAAATTGGAAATATTAAAATTCTAAAATGGGAGGAATAATAATAAAAAAGACTCTCCTATTTTATTCATTGAATTCGATAAAGAAATCAGGCATGTGCGTGCATTTTATTGAAGCAAGGAAATTTTGGATAGCTTCACTCAAATGCATGCCCAACCTGCATCACAAAGCCAAATTCACTAATTCAAACCACAGAGTGTCTATTTAGGAATAAAAAACCTAAATAATCTTTCAATGTTTAAATTTTAGACACAAAAACTTATGCTCTGCAAGGAAACTTCAAATTTACATGATTTCCACATTGTAAGAAACATGGTTGAGTCCCTCGAGGAAATGCACAAATTGGCCTGCATTTCATGTTATATTGAATAAATTCCACTAAAACATAGACATACTAACCTTTTCTACAATCTCTTCTACTCATTTCTATAAATTGTATGATCTAAAATAAAATCCAAGTCATCCAAAACAACAATTGATAGTATTTTCCAATTTTTCAATGCCATAACTAAAAATGCACACCAATTCCAATCGAAGTACACTCTAGGTATGAAATTTGGAAGTTTGCATACAAAAACCTACTTAGACTAGTATATTTTTAATTTCAGACATAAATAACTCTATTGTGAAATAAGAATGCATCCAACATTTGAAATTAGAACAAAACAACTGTAAATGTTGGTTTCTTGTTCACGGGAATCATAGCTTCTCTAGTAAATCTTGTATTTATAGAATTTTGGCATGACAAGGACAGCTTAGAAAAGAGGTTGAGTTGGATAATTGATTGGAAACCAATATCATGGCTCTGCAAGTTTGTATCATATGTATCTTTTTTCTTATAATATAAATCATCATCCTTCCTTATAGAAATAAAAAACAAGAACATAACATATATAATACATTCACAAGAAAAAAACAGAGATAATGCAAAATTATAACTAGATCGATACTCAAGAATGTTTTAAAATGGGCCCAAGAGATTTTTTATTATATTATGCTTTCATTACATAGCAAAGGGCTAGTTTACAGTTGAATCAGTAACAACAAAAGACTCCTTCAATAATAACTATCTGTACTACCTATTACATTCTATTTATAGACCTCAAGAGTCGGATTGACCATGTTACAAGTGGATTTCATTAGAGTGAAATTGAAATGTTGATTCACCCTTGAGCCAACCCGTCCTCTATTGTACTTTCCTGAATTCAAACGAATATACCAACTACTATGGAACAAGGATAACACAAAAGTGCAACACAGGAGGGGAAACATGGATGAAGTGGACATGTTTCAATAATAGGGGTAAAAGGGATTCTAAGAGGAAGTTGCATTCCAATTATCTAGATGGGAGATGCGAGCAAAGAAGAATTATAACAATGATACAAAATGTGTGAGAGGTATAAAAAAAGTAAAAGAGAAATGCCAATGAAATAATAAAATGATAAGGAAGAGAGAAATGTTGAGACAAAAATGGCTCAGCAAAAAACAACATGCAATACCCATCTGGTATGGAGAAATTAATAGTTGGAATTGAAGAAATCAATCCTTCTATGCCAGCAAGAGGGAATTCTTGGGTTGTTGAAGAGGGATAGTGTGGTGAATCAGTGCAATAAATAATTCACTAAGTGATGGGAAAGGACTTCTAAAAGAACATAAAAATGATAAGATGGAATGGAACTTCCAGTTAAAGCCATCGAACCTAGATGAGACTGTCTCCAATTCTTTCCAATTCTACCCATTTCACTCATACTATTAGTGAACTCAAATTTGTGCACATTTGCGGCCATACTAGAAAACAAATAACAAACATAGATAATGGAGTCAATACATATCCTACTGATAATAGTAACATCTATTTATCAATGTTCCATAAGAAACAGGATGATTGCTAACTGACTGTAGCTACTAGGAAGGAATCCATGGGGTCAGGCCAAATCTGGATATGTGTATTGTGTTGGCTCTTTGAATAATTGAAAGGTGGGAAAAAAATGTTAATCACGAGGAAATGTTGAGTTCACATCTGGGTGATGCAATCATTCTCAATGCCATCAGAATCTGACTCAATTCAGTTTCATCAAATCATAGAATTTGATGGTCTGTACTATGTAGAAAATGTTTTCCTTTGTTAAGTGACGTATTTGACACTCAGTTGAAAATTCATAATATCACAGGCATGGAAAAGGGAAAAACACCATTTGCAAGTTTATAAGATTAAATGAATTATTTGACACTCAATTAGTTCAGCACGTGTTTCACATGTTGAGGTATGGGAAAACGAAAAACTACCATTTCAAATTTTAGAAAATCAGATGACTAACAAAACTATAAACTATAAATAAGGGTTCAGTACCTCATGGAAATGCACACATTGTCCTAGAAAAAAAATTCAATTTCGGGGATAGAAGTTAAAAAAAATCTAAACGAGAAGGTATCAGGTAAATATTGGAATTATTAAAATGCTAAAAGAGGAATAGTAATAAAAAAGACTCTCCTACTTTATTACTTGAATTTCACAAAGAAATCAGGCACGTGCACACATTTTACGGAAACAAGTCAATGTTGGATTGCTTTACCCAAATGCATTGCAAATCCAAATTCATTGATTCAAACCACAGAGTGTCACTTCAGGAATTAAAAACCTAAATAAGCTTTCAAATTTTAAATTTTAGACATAAAACTAATGGTCTGCAAGGAAACTCTAAATTTATGTGTTTTCCACATGGTAAAAATCATGGTTGAGTGCCTCAAGAAAATGCACACATAGGAATACCAACCTTTTATACAAACTCTTGTACTCACTTTTGTAAATTGTGTGATCTACATAAAATTCCAAGTCATCCTAAACAACAATTGATATCAATCTCCCAAAGTGCCTCTCACCCATATTTGCAGTGCTCTAGAAAAATACTCATCGAGGAGAGAGAAAGAAGCTCTAGAAGATGACAGTGGTCTTGATGAATTCACCTTGTTGGCCTCTCCCCATTGGTTATCTCACTTTCCAAGTTTGGAAAGAAAATTAAATCACCTTGGTGACCTAGGGTTTGAAGAGAATTAGTTAAGTCTTAGCCAAAGAGTTTGAGAGACCATTTGAAAATGCATGTAAGGGGGTGTTCCTTTGATGATAAAATTCATCAGATGATATGGTCATGTTCAATGTTGAAATGAATATCTATCCATGATATTGATTTTCCTTATGGTGATTAGATAAGGAAAATATCAACATGCCAAAATAGAAGAAAAATGTTATTTTGCATACTACACACAAACGAAAAATGGCTGAGTGTTGTAAAGGGCCCGAGTGATGCGCACATTAAGGTTGATGCCCGCACCAAATATTATCTTGGCATGGCATGGAAAAGATCATTATGTGGAATGAATTTGAAATCATTGTTGCATTATGACATCATTCTCAAGAAATACGACAAATTAGTGAAAATTAGCAAATTGGTTAAGTATGGGAAAATTGCTTCAAGTAGCCTTACGAGGATTCCCGCCACAAATTGTGTGTTGAATAAAAATCCCAAAGCACATGGGGATATTGTAGGATATTGTTTTTTCTACTCAACCATGGTCTCATTTTATTGAAAGAGACCCTGAAGAAGAATTTATGGACCTACCAAAACTGTGGTTTAGGGAAATTAGACCAAGCCTAGGAGAAGATAAAAAATTGTCCAAGTATGGAATTATTAGTAAAATATGCCTAATTGGACTTAGGGAAATGCCCACCATGACTCATAGGATGATGATAAAAATATTTTGAGAGTGTGGATATCTACGGTGTTGTATGGTGCATCCAACCATAGCGTTAGCCTGACCAAAAAGTCTTTCAGTAAGAAGATATATATCTTCCAAAAGTGCCTCTCAGCCATATTTGAACCACTCCAGAAAAATGCTCACCGAGGAGAGATAAAGAATCTCTAGAAGATAAAAGTGGTCTTGTTGGATTCAACTTATTGGCCTCTACCCCTTGGGTATCTCACTTGATAATTTTGAAGGAAAAATGAAATCACCTTGGTGACCTAGGATTTGAAGAGAACTGGTTAAGTGTTAGAAAAATAGTTTGAGCAACCATTTGGAAATGTCTGCAAGGGGGTGTTCCTTTAATGGTAAAATTCATTAGATGATATGGTCCTATTCATTTTTGAAATGACTATCTATCCATGCTCTTGGTTTTTATTATAGTGATCAAATAAGGAAAATATCAACTTGCCAAAATAGAAGAAAATTGTTATTTTGCATACTAAAGACAAAGAAAAAATGGTTGTGTTGTAAAGGGGCTAAGTGATGCCCACATTAAGGTTGATGACCGCAGTAGGGATGATGCCCGTGTATAATGGCATGGCATAGATGATGATGTGGAATGCAGTTGAAATCATTGTTGCATTATGACATCGTTCTGGAGAAATACAACAAATTGACTAAGTATGGTAATATTGGTCCAAGTAGCCTTAAGAGTATGCACACCACAAGTTGTGTGTTGAAGAAAATGCCCACACCACTTGGGGATATTGTAGGCTCTTATTTTTTCTACTCAGCTATGGTCTCAGTTTGTCTAAAGAGACCATGAAAAAACAATTTATGGACTTGCCAAAAATGTGGTTTAGGGAAATTATACCAAGCCTAGGAGAAGATTAAAAATTGTCCAAGTATGTAATTATTGGTAAAATATGCATAACTAGCCTTAGGGAAATTCCTGCCACATCTCATAGGATGATGATCAAAATATTTTGAGAGTGTGGATCTCTAGAGTGTTGTATGGTGCATCCAACCATATTTAGAAGATTACAATAAGAGGTTTTTAGGACAGTTTGAAGACAATATAGAAGCATATTCACAATAACCCACATGATAGGAAATGTATATTATCGTTTCAAACTTACAAATTTCATATATAATGAAAATTTATTCAAAAATAAAAACTAATTATAATAGAAACTTTTATCTTGCATCTTTGTTGACCGAAACTTTTATCAACCTTCCATTTCTACCCGATATGTTTTGCAGCATTGATCTTCTGTGCTATTTATATTTCATTATACTCCCTCAATTTTGTTGTTTTCACTTAAATTCTACACAAATCACATTCTGAAATTATATCTCAACCATCGATATCGTCATGGAACCTTTTTATCTATTGATTTCATGTTTCCTTACTGATTCCACGATTTGAAATGCACCTCCAGAGTGCGCATCTTCTATTTGTGAAGATGTTCTAGGACATAGATATTTATGCAATCGAATATGGATCATTCATCTAGATAGTCCTTTATCCTCCTTTTCCAAGCTCTGTATTATTTCTCTCCCTCGCATCTTTGCATCACAAAAAACATTTCATCCATAGATATGAGTCTACAATGAATCTGGACCGTTCACTAGTGTGGCTCGCATCAAATTTCCCAATACGCATCTTTTCTATCCTACATGCATGTTCCCATCGTGAAATCCTTCACGATCTGAAATCTTCATCTCTCTTTATTCCTCGTTGTTCAATGTGGAGGGACCTATAGAATTTCACGATGCTAAGGCAAACTATAAATCATGCAAGTTTTGGGGGGGTCTCTCCAAAACCCCCCAAAAGTCCTTTTTTTTGGGGCGGGGGGGGGGGTAAAAAACCCCCCCCAAAGGGGTTTTTGGGGGGGGTTTTTAAACACCCCCCCCAAAAGTCCCGAGAATTAGCCTTTTGGGGGGGTTTTTAAACACCCCCCCCAAAAGTCCCGAGAATTAGCCTTTTGGGGGGGTTTTTAAACACCCCCCCCAAAAGTCCCGAGAATTAGCCTTTTGGGGGGGTTTTTTAAACCCCCCCCCCCCCCCCACCTGAAAATTCCTAATAATTAGAATTTGGAGGGTTTTTTTTAAGGACTCCCCCCTAAATACCTTAAAAAACTTTTTTTGGGGGGGGTGGGGGTTAGCAGAACCACCACAAGCCACCTTTAGGGGGGGATCTTTCTAAAAACCACCCCAAAAGTCATGAGAATTAGAATTTTTAGGGGTGGGTTTAAGGATCACCCCCAAATACCTTAAAAACCTTTTCATGGGGGGCTTTAGTAAAACCGTCACAAGCCACCTTTAGGGGGATCTTTCTAACCCCCCTCCCAAAGAAAAAGTCCTGAGAATTAGACTTTTAAGAGGGGTTTTTAAGTACCGCCCCCAAATACCTTAAAAACCTTTTTTTTGTGGGGGGGATAGCAAAACCATCACAAGCCACCTTTATGGGGGGGTTTTCTACCACCCCCTCCCCCCCCAACAGTTCTGAGACTTAGAATTTTTTTCGGGGTTGGGGGGGGGGGGGGTTAAGGACTGCCCCCAAATAACTTTAAAACCTTTTTTTTTTTGGGGGGGGGGGGGGTGGGTAGAAAAACTGCCACAAGCCACCTTTACGGGGTTCTTTCTAAAACCACCCACAAAATTTCTCATAATTATACCTTTTTTGGGGGGGTGTTAAAAACCACCTCCAAAAATATTAAGAAACCACCCCCAAAAATATTAAGAATTGGAATTTGGGGTGGGGCGGGGGTAGTGGGGCGGTTAGAAAACCACCTCCAAAAGTCAAATTTTTGGGACTTTTGAGGGGGTTTTTTAAGAACTGTCCCCAAATAACTAAAAAAACTTTTGGAAAGGGTTTTAGAAAATCCATTGCAAGACAAAAACACCCCCAAAAGGGTATTTTGTTGTAGTGATCCCTCTCCTCCCTCTCCTCCCTCTCACTCTTTAACCACCCCCCTATTTCTCCCTCCATCCATTATCCTATATATTTGTTGCACCCAATAATCCCTCCCTTTTATATATATATATATATATCCCTCTCCCATCCCCACAATATCTATTACCACCCCATCCATCCCTCTCTCCCACATATATTTATTCCCCTCCTACTTATATTTTTCCTCCCTTCCCCTTATATTTTTCCTTCCTGCATCCCCCCCATATCTCTTCCCTAGCCATCCGTCCCTCCCATGATTCCCTCTATAGCTTTCTCTCCCTCCTTTGACTGCCCCCCTCCCTCTTTTAGCTTAATTAATGTAATATTATTTTCTCCTATGTCAATATGCACTACATTACATATGTGGTATATCACATATGCAATGTATTGCATATGTGTTATATCGTATATGCACTATATCACATATGCAATATGATAATCATTTTTTACATAGAGAATGTTAGGGGTAAAGGAGAAGAATTGCACTAGGAACAAAAAAAACCCTAAATACAAGATCCAAAAACATCTAGATAAAACTTAATTAAGTAACCAAAAAAACATGTATTGAACAATTTATAAAAAAATCACATTTAAATGTATCATATTGAAGATGGATTTAAGGAAGAAAATTTGTCAAATATCCAAAATACGATCAATGGTAGAAACATGAATAAACAACATAATTCAGTCCACACAATAGAAACTCTACTAGATATCTTAGAGAATAGTTCTAACAAATCATTTTCATATTGAATATAGAGAAATTTCCCTAGGGGTTCCCTCGACTTTCTAAGAAAACTTACAGAAAACTTAAACAAGAAAATAAATTGAAATCATACAACCTCTTTGACCATAAATATTATAAATATCTTCATCAAGTAAACCCAGTTCCTACCTTCATGTTGGGCCATGCCTCTAGTCCTCATGCCTAGCAACCCAATGTTAATTTCCATCACAGAATCTAATTTGAACCGAGGAAAATAATAAATCAGTCCTTGCATGCAAATTGCAAATATTTTCTCATGGGCCCAAGAATTCGATAAAACTGATCAATCCCATTCCCCTCCAAAATGGAGATCATCTGTTCATGTTAAACACTTATCTGTCATTTTCATTATTATTATGAAAGAAAATTTTGTTTGATCGACATCATATGAGGACGATGCAATAAGACATCCATATATTTGAAGCAGGTGTCAAAAGATGGCGTCGACATCTACAACAACATTTCGTCAGTGTTTAAGGTTATTATTATTATTACTGCTATTTAGTGTTTCATGTTTTAATTATTATTATTATTATTATTATTTACTATTTCAGGTTATTATTATTATTATTATTATTTTATTATTATTATTATTATTATTATTTATGGCTTCTTCAAGATTTGATACATGAGAAATCGATGTTAAGCATGGTGTCATTATTATAATTTATGGTCATTATCCCACTCTCTCACCCTCTAACCATCCCTCCATCCATCAGTGTCTCTCCCTCCATCTGTCTCTCTCTTTCTCTCTTTCACTGTCCCCCCTCTCACTCTTTAAACACCCCCCCATTTGTCTCTCTCACTCACTCGCTCTATACCTCTCTCTATACAACCTCTCCATCCATCCCTCTCCTCCCTCTCACTCTTTAACCACTGCCCCCCATTTGTCCCTTCATCTATTATTCTATATCTTTCCTCCATCCATTATCCTATATATTTCCTGCAACCATTCATCCCTCCCTCCTATATATCTCCATCTCCCATTTCCCCTATATCTCTTACCCCCCGATCCCTCCCTCCTATTTATATTTATTCCACTCCCACTTATATTTATCCTCCCTCCATTCCCCCTTTCATATCTCTCCCCTACCCATCCATCCCTTCCCTTTATATTCTCCTCCGCTCACCCCCCCATATCTCTCCCCTACCCATCCATCCCTCCCATGATTCCCTCTACATATTTCTCTCCCTCCTTTGACTATCACCCCCTCTATTAGCTTAATCAATGTAATGTTAATTTCTCCTATGTCATATTTACTACATCGCATATGTGATATGATAATCATGTTTTACATAGCATTTGTTAGGTGTAAACCATTGTATACATAACACATGTGTGATATAATGCATATGCGTTAAAATGGACATGCATTATATTGCATATGCTATATTCATTTTATAAAAAATATTGGGTTGCAGGCTGTGGGCCAGTTTTACTGTAGAAAAAGATAGAATTCATCTAAACCCACACACAGATAACTATTCAACCTATCATTTCATCATTTATTATACAAATCCATAGGAGTTTTGCAAGTTTGGGCAGATTTCAATGGGGAATGTACGCAATAGAGACCTGAAATTAGTGAGGAAGGTGCTTACACCGGAAGAAGCTGAAAAAAAAAGAAAAGAAGAGGGAAGAATCAAGAAATCATCGACATTCAATCAATGAGAAAATAATTCCCATTCCCTCTCAACAGGTGAAGGAAAACAATTCAATAGAAAATACAATGTTGTATACCCCAGAGGAAGAGTCAAAGCAGAGGAGTTTCATAGTGGAAAATACAATTCATTCTCCAGGGACCCATATTTCAGTATCAATTTCATTGGATGGAACACTACACTTTTCATGAAATACTTGCGCCTTAACATCTCAAGGAAAAGAACAGATACTTGATGTAGAGGTTGAGGAGGATAATGCAACGTTAATGGAAGTTGGTTATGGAGAAGATGAAAATATTGGTGCATTATTGAGCAAACAATTTTTTGAAGAGTTCAATCATTATGTTCATGATGATGAAAATGCTGCTCAACAACAAACATGTGACATGGTTCAATAACCTAATTGAATTTGTCATCCTATAGTGGATGTTAAATTCAATACAACATTTCAAATGGAAAAAAAACTCGCATCAAAGTGAAAGAGAACTTCTAAACGCATACAAGTGGATGAGAGAAAATTGACTTCCATGGAAGGTAAGGTACGTAAACGCACTATACTTCGTCATTGTTCTCAATTAATGAAACAATAATTTGATAAAATATATGAAGATGAAAAATGTCAATTGTTTTTAGCTTTGATTAAATCTAGGAGTATGGAAATAGTTAGAAAAAAATTATGAATAAAAACATTGAATAATATCGAATCAAGTAATCACATTCTTAAATATCTTGTTGTTTAATTCACATCAATTGGTAAAACAAATCAGTCATGGGACTATAATGTGGCAGGTCACCTCTTGGATGAATGACAATTATATGTAGATCCACAAGACAGCATTGTTTACTTAAATTCACATCACAATTTGTGCCTTTACATCCAAAGACACTTAAAAAATATTGAGCAAGAAGATATAGCCTTGATGTAGAGGGATAAATGGAAACATTATGGTAAATCAGCAATAGCTTTCTCCATAAATACACGAGGTTTGTAGAAGCAGTGAAGGGACTAGTGCACACATTTTGGCACGATAACACTAGGCCTTATTCTAACACAAAGGATGTGTTAAAACACTGTATGGGTTCTAAGAATAATGAACCGCATGTTAAACATTATCTTGACATGACCCACACACAATTGTTCGAGACGTTAAAAAATGAAAGCCTTGGTATGTTAGAATCAATACCATCGGAAACACTTGTTGTTGTAGGTACCACATAGAGTTTGATATATATTATCATACATTTTCACATATACATCGTTTTTTGCAACCTAACCATGTGCAAGAATGCTCAAGTACAGTACCACCAATGTCATCTAGAGATTTCATCCATAGAATAATGTGTCCGAGGAAAGATGGGAAGACATATTACTTAAAACAATGTGTAGAGTGTTATTGAAACAAATGTGGTGGGATATCATTATGGTCTGATTGCATCCATGAGATTGAAGATCAACCATTAGAGAATATAATTAACGAGAAGAAAAACTATCAGTATGAGACATATCAGCTACATGATGGGAAAGAAAGAAAGAAATAAGATTAAATTGGTGACTTCATAGGTGACAATCTACACGGACAATATTAATTTAAATGACTATATTTTTTATGTTGTTTTATAACATTATTTATTAACATAAATTAATGCTCATGTAAATGTTTTTATGTTGTTTTATAACAATGTTTAGTTTGTTTCCTACCAAGTGCAAGCATTAGAGGAAATTTGGGGTCTAAAATGGGCCTTATAAGAAAATGTGCCAAAATAAGTTTTTGTGAGTTGGAATTCAAGAACCAATAGAATTTCAATAAAATAAGTCAACCATAATGGTTGAATTGGCATATTTGTCATTAAAAAAAACTACTTTTTTTGTTCGTATTTTCGACATATCTCATTGTGTTTTTACTCAAATTTCGATCGGGATAGCTCGTTGGATGCGGAATTTGATTCCGCATCCAACGAGTACCCACACTGCATACTTTTGATGGACCCCACTACCCCAAAAACAAGAAATACCTGGAAAAACGTGATGATGATGTCATCATCACATTTTTTCAGGTATTTCTTGTTTTTGGGGTAGCGGGGTCCGTCAAAAGNTGTGAATTTATTTCAGATTTATGTGGAAATATCCAATAATACATTCAACATGTGGATATGGCATGGTGAGAAGATGAAAAATTCAGAATATGCCGAGACACCTTCCCTCTTGGAAAAATACTATTAGTGGTTGAATTTGCAGAAAATTACACTCTACAACCACAAAATGAAATACAAAGTCAATACTATCACTCAGAGAAGGTTAGCATAATGGTCCATATCACTTATCGACATGGTCCAGATAGCAATGAAGAGAAACATGTGATATTTAGAGAAAATCACTCCTACATAAGTGACGATCAGACCCATGACATCCATTACGTGCAACATTTCTTTAAATTGTTCTATGATCATGTGATAGCTATGGATATACCCTTTTGTCATTATTTGATTTGGTCATATTGTTGTGCTAGACAGTTCAAGAAGGCACATGTATTTCAATGGTTTTGTTTGTTGCACATAAAATACAAGGTGCCACATATATCAAACTGCTTTGAAACTAGTTATGGAAAAGGAGAGCACAATGGCGCTGGTGCATGCATAAAAAATACCCTTAGAAGGGAAGAGTTAAATTTTACTGGTTCTCTCCTTCAAGACATTCAATCTATAGTGAAATGGTGTGCATCTATGATGGGAGAACAAGCAACAAGAAAAAACTAATGTGGAAAATGTTCTAGGAGGTGACAAATGTGAACCGATCCAACACATATCAGGTGAACAGAATGCATCGGACTCGGCAATTTCATTCAATTAGAATCTCATACAACTCGTCCCTACAAACTTTGGACAATGTTGAAGGATTTCTTTTGTGGTTCTTGTAGAATCAATGAATGGGATGATTGTGAGCATACAGATACAGCAGATACATGGGATCACATGACACTTGGAACTGATTTGAAGGGGGATAGTGAAATAGACCATTTGGAATATGACCAGACATATATTTCCATAGACTATGATCACATATCACATCTCATACAAGCATGTACAAAAAATGTAAATTTGTAGTACCTAATTCACTACAAGCCTTTACATTTAAATAAATTTTATTTATGTTACATGCAAGACCTTTTTTAATAAATTTATTGTTAACATGACCTATTTCCTTTCACAGGTCATATATATACAGTGGTTTTCCTAAAAAATAATGAAATGGGTTCTGACTATTGGTTGGCTTGTTACTTAGAGGGGAAACAAACCATTCTCGAACCTATTACAAATGATGAAAATATTGAATTCCCAGCTAGATCGATGGTTATAAAAGGGGAGTAATTGACACTAGAAGCACAACAGAAAAGGAAGGGTGGGTATGTATATCAAGATCTATTGTATACCACTTCACCGACCTGGTAATTGGTTAAGTTGCACACACTTTCGAACAAAAATAGGTCACATGTACGATACTTGCTACCTCATTTAAAGCATGAGAGATTGATGGACACAATAGGAAACATAGATATCCATATAGCCTACTCGAGTGAGTGCATTGTCAGGTGTTACTATATTTTCTAGTGTGGCTAGATTGTCAGGTGCATTATTTAAACTTTAAAGTGTGTGATGAAGAAAAATTTCAATGAGTTAGAATTTAGTTTATTCCCAATGTACTAACCTATGATTGAAGAATACCATTCACAGACATCCTACTATTCACAGTATTCTGGATAGTATAAACACGATTCTACACCCTCACGTGAGTTATCAATAAATAATGTTTGCACAATTTCATTGGGTTCTCTTTATCTTCTGATGAGAGTACTAATGTTTGTCGTTACGTGTTCCTAGGATACAAACACGGTCTATGGCACATTGGAGGTGCCAAGAACTAACGATGTCTTTAGACACCACCAAATAGAATTCAAAAAATAACATGCTTTTGAGTTGTTGCAATTTAATTTTAATGATTTTTTTATATTAATGAACATTTAATTGCATTTGTGGGCCAACTCTTGGAAATATTGCATTGGTGGGTCAACTCTATAGAAAAATACATCGTGAAACTATTGGTAGTGTTTCCATATCGGCCTTGCCCATACACACCTATAGGAGCCAACAACATGTAATTATGCTGCTCCATTTGGTTTTACGCTCCAAGACCAAAATTCACCAAGTGTCCATGAACCACATTTTGAGGCAATTTTCAACTCAACATAAATCATCAAATGGAGGTTGGATCAATGAACCATCGAATCTATTGGTCTCCTATCATGCGACTACATCTAGGGGGGCCCCTCTAGCTTATTTGCATGGCCGGATGACTACATTGTGCATTGATTTCATGAACTAGTGTTTTGCTCAGTTTCCTTGAATGCAACTATTGAATTGGTGGGTCCACTCTACAAAAACCTCCACCATGCAAATATTGGTATTTTTCCCATACCGATCTTTACCATACACACTTTAAAGTGTGTGATGAAGCACAATTTCAATGAGTTAGAATTTAGTTTATTCCCAATGTACTAACCTATGATTGAAGAATACCATTCACATAAATCCTACTATTCAAATTATTTTGGAGAGTATAAACATGATTCTACACCTTCACGTGAGTTATCAATAAATAATGTTTGCACAATTTCATTGGGTTCTCTTTATTTTATGATGAGAGTACTAATGTTTAGCCTTTCATGTTCCTAGGATACAAACACGGTCTATGGCACATTGGAGGTGCAAAGAACTAACGGTGTCTTTAGACACCACCAAATAGAATTTAGAAAATAACATGCTCTCGAGTTTTTGCAATTTAATTTTAATGATTTTTTATATTAATGCTTATTTAATTACATTAATGCACATTTAATTACATTCGTGGGTCAACTCTTGCAAATATTGCATTGGTGGGTCAACTCTGCAAAAAAATACATCGTAAAACTATTGGTAGTGTTCCCATATCGGCCTTGCCCATACACACCTACAAGAGCCATCGACATGCAATTATGCTGCTCCATTTTGTTTTACGCTCCAGGACAGAAATTCACCAACTGTCCTTGAACCACATTTTGAGGCGATTTTTGACTTGTCATGAATCGTCAAATAGAGGTCGAATTGATGAACTATCAAATCTGTTGGTCTCTTGGCATACGAATACATCTAGGGGGCACTCTCGAGCTTGTTTGCATGTCCCGATGACTACATTGTGCATTGATTTCATGAACTAGGGTTTTACTCAGTTTCCTTGAATCCAACTATTGACCTAGTGGGTCAACTCTACAAAAAAATCCACCATGTCACTATTGGTATTGTTCCCATACCGACCTTTACCATACACACTTGTAGGATCCAACTTCATTCAATTGTGCTGCTTCATTTGGTTTTTCGCTCCACGACCGAAAATCACCAAGTCTCTATGAACCACATTTTGAGGCAATGTTTGAATCGACATAAATCATCAACCAAAGGTTGGATCGATTAACCATCAAATCTATTACTCTCCTGGAATGCGAATACATCTAGGGGGTCCTATCCACCATTTTTTCATGGCCCAATGACAACATTGTGGATTGATTTCATAAACTATGGTTTTTCTCAGTTTCTTTGTGCAACTCTTGCATTGGTGGGTCAACTCTGCAAAAAATCCACCATGTAACTGTTGTTAGTGTTTCCATAATATCCTTTCCCATACATGCTTATAGGAGCCAATGACATGAAAATATGCTGCTCCATTTGGTTTTACGCTTCAAGACCGAAAGCCACAAAGTGTCCCTGAACCATATTTTGAGGTGACTTTAACCTGGACATAAATAGTCAACTAGAGGTCGAATCGATGAACCGTCGACTCCGTTGGTATCCTAGAATGTGACTACATATAGGAGGCCATGTACAACATGTTTTCATGGCTAGATGACTACATTGTGGATTTATTTCATAAACTAGGTTTTTGCTCAGTTTCCGTGAATGCAAATCTTGCATTGGTGGGTCAACTCTGTAAAAAAATCCATCATGAAACTATTGCCATTGTTCCCATATCTTCCTTTCCCATACACACCTGTAGGATCCAACGACATGCAATTATGTTGCCCCATTTTGTTTTTTTCTCTAGGACCAAAAGTCACAAAGTGTCACTGAAACCACATTTTGAGGTGACTTTCAACTCGACATAAATCATCAAACAGAGGTCAGATAGACTAACCATCGACTCCGTTAGTCTATTGGAATGCGATTAAATCTAGGGGGGCATCTCCACCATGTTTGTATGTCCCAATGACAACATTATGCATTGATGTCATAAACTAGGGCTTTTCTTAGTTTCCCTGAATGCAACTCTTGCATTGGTGGGTCAACACTGCTAAAAACTCCACTATGTAACTAATGGTAGTGTTCCCATATCGGCCTTTCCTATGCACACCTGGAGGAGCCAATGACATGCAATTATGCTGCTCCAATTGGTTTTTCCATCCAGGACTGAAAGTCACCAAGTGTTTGTGAACCACATTTTGAGGCGACTTTAAAATGGACATAAATTGACAACTGGAGTTCGGATCTATGAATTGTCGACTTTTTTGGTCTCCTGGAATGAGACTACATTGAAGGGGGCCTATCCACCATGTTTTCATTGAACAGTGACTACATTTTGCATTTATTTCATAATCTAGGGGTTTTCTCAGTTTCCTTGAATGCAACTCTTGCAATGGTGGTTCAACTATTGCATTGGTGGGCCAACTCTTGCATTTGTGACACACATGTGCTAATTTATGATTTTGTATTCCAATTGTAGTGTACTTAGGTTAGGTTTTATATTGTTTGATGTGATACCCTAATTTTATTGGGAAAAGCTCTTGGACCCTAAAAAATGTTTTCTCTTCTTCATATTGTTTTTTTTTAACATGGATATGCCCTATGGTGTCTTGCTTATATTTTAAGATTATGTCTAGACTTGGATGGTATCTGGAAATTAGAGCTTTAAGATGTGTGACATATGATAGGTCATTATTAAACATGTTTCAAGAGCAATAGGGAAGTATGAGTGTGGATGTTGGTCATGATGCTACTTATCACGTGTGATGAGTTGGCTCCATTTCCTTCCAAAATCCTTAGCTGTTGTTCTTGATTTGAGTGATGTTCTATTTGTTCCTAGTTTTAATAAGAATGTTTTGAGAGAATTCCTTATATGATATATGTATAGTATAAAGTTCCATTTGAAGGAAAATAGTGCACCATCAATGATTGTAGTTTGTTGAGAGAGGTTGGCCTTTACATGTTTCTTGTTAATAAAGTGGAACTTGTACATTCCATGGAGAGGAAAGATGGGCCATCTATTTTTTGCGGAGACATATGTAGAGAATGCATGGTGAGATTCCATGAAGATAGGTTTAGAACCTATAGATTGATTCTATACTTGAAAATGATGAGAGCATTTTCAACTATAGGGATAGGGTTGTTGGAATTTCGTAGGTAGAAGGAATTGACCTTCATGATACTCTTTCTTGAAACTTCTCTTATAAGGAGATACTTGACCTAGATCTAGTTAGTGTGTCAATTTAAAAATATTTTAAGGTGCATGAGAGAGTTTATGATGTTAAAAATTTGATGATATCCCTACATGGGTTGTTGATTGTACCATGATCTTGGTATTTCATTAAGGATGGATTTATGAAGTTTTCTGTCTTTGTGAATTTCATAGATACAATTAATTTGTCTTCGTCTTGTATGGAGATGTGATTATCTTTGTAGGACGTCTTGGAAAACATATGATGTGGTGTCTAGTGATTTTATCCCATGGTGTATACTTCAGGGATGATAGATTTTGGAAAGTTGTTGATGATCCATAGTTATGTTCCTTCATATTCACAGGTGTTCAACATTATTGGAGGTTTTAGAAGTTGTGATCTAACTAGATGGTAGTTCTAGTGGATTTTCAATGGTATATAAATTGTATTGGTGAAAAAAATTTCCTTATAAGAGGGAGTATTAGTTTTCAAAGTTACTACAAAAGTGTTTATACCATGTTTATGGGTGCTTCATGAGACTTGGGATACATGGTGTATGATTAGCCCTCGGATGGTATGTGAGATATTGACATATTATAGGTGGCTTACTTAATGGTTACACGATCTTAGTTGGATGCTTGTATGAGTCATACATTCTTCCTTGGAGTATTGGAGATCTTCAAATAGTTAGTAGGATTTGTCATGATAAGGTCTATAATATCGTAATATCATATAAGTGAACCACACATTAAGTAACATTTTAATTAAACACATACTTAATGAAAGACGTAGTTAAGCATATATGAAAGGCATATAATAAATATCATGTTCTCATATCAATTCAACCATATTTATAAATATGAACCTTCCTTTATATTATATGTACATATAATGTTTTCAAAAATGGCATGCCATGGACATCATACAAAATAGTGGATCATACTATACATTTGTGTGTATACAAAAAAAATGGTACATGTATGTATCACCCATATACATGAATTATATTTATGCCCCCTATACATGAATTCTATTTATCCCCTCTTTCACCACCACTATCAATTGATTTTGAGAATACTATCTTTCTTTTTCGGCTACTTGATGGTGTTCCCCAACACTAAACGAGAGGATCAGATCTCATTTTCGGAGACTATACACAAACCAAAATTTGTAAGTTAGTTTACCATCCTACAAAAATTCTATGTACATTTGTTCAAATTTACAATCCAATATAACTTTTTTACTTATTGTCCATGTGTAATTTATGGTGTGTTGGGGTGTAACTGCATGTATCGTCGGTGCCTCACTAACATCCTACAAAAAAAATTGGTACCAACAATTAGATACATGTATAAACCTGTATAAGATGAGCTATTATATAAATATTTGAAAATTTATCTACATCCTACATTGAATTTTTCAAAGAAACCGAGACATACATGTACCTAGGGGGGTGATTTGGGCGAGCAATGGCCCCAATTTTGTGCTCTTCAAGCACCACTCGCTCACTATAAGGCTGCATAAAATAATACATGTCAACATCAGCAAATCAATCTAAAAGATACTTGCATGTATAAAGAAAACTATACTACATGGAAGGACAATGACTTTTTCAAATAAATCAAGACATACATGTACATGGGGGGGGGGGGGG
>LPNX010845101.1:127806-210476 GCA_001517045.1 Pseudotsuga menziesii
GTCAATGTCAGCAAATCAATGGGTGCACCAAAAAGAAACTTTCATGTACAAAGAAAACTATACAACATGGAGGGACAATGAATTTTTCAAATAAAGAGAGACATACATGTACCTAGGGGGGAGAGGTGGGTGAGAAACAACCCCGATTGGGTGAAATTCAAGCACCACTTGCTCACTATAACACTACATAAAATAATATATGTCAATGTCAGAAAATAAATGGGTGCACCAAAAATATACTTTCATTTACAAATAAAATTATACTACATGGAGGGACAATGACATTTTCAAAGCGAGACATACATGTACCTTGGGGGGGGGGGGGGGGGGGGGATGGGTGACCAGTAGTCCCAATTGGATGCTCTTCAAGCACTACTCTCTCACTAGAAATATACATAAAATAATGTATGTCAATTTCAGCAAAACAATGGGTGCACCAAAACGATACTTGCATGTCCAAAGAAAACTATACTACATGGAGGGACAATTGGGGAAACATAGATACAATATAAGCAAGATATATATATAGTAATATACTTGAGGGATGTGAAGATATGGGTCACTAGTGGGTGAAACAATTTACACAAGACTAAAAATATGGGCATATGCATCATCGAGCAAGGTCATGTTGTTGGAAGCAATGTATCCCATTTTAATAGCTCAAAATATGAGCCCCGTTCGTATTTAAATGGGGTTTTGAACACGTGATATTCTTATGGGAATCCTCAAATTGTAAGTATATTGTTTGGATTTAATAAAGTTTCCTCATAAATATTGTTTTTTTGGTTTCGTGGATTTCGGAAGAATTTTTTTCTTTTACAAGTATTAGTTTTGCACTTTCACTTTCTACATTCCGCTTTCCACTAAGGCGAATCACGGAAATTTTTTTGAGGTTTTCGAGAAATTGCTTTTCACTAAGGAGAATTGCAGGATTTTTGTTTTTTTGTTAAAGAAAAATTTGTTTTTCGGCTTCCAAATCCTGCTATGCGGAAATCGAAAATTAGAAATCACTTGTTCGCAATAAAACCTTAATTTTTTTCCCGATTTATCCTTTCTGCTAAGGAGGTTGTGAAAGCCAGAAAAGTCATTTTTTGAACTTTTTGGTGTTCTTATTTTTCCACTTTCCACTTTCCTCCTATGCAGAATGCGAAACAAGAAACTTCAATCATTTTTCTTGTTCAAAAATTTCTTTTTGACTCCCTCTTTCCGAAGGAAAAATGTGGATGACGGAAACACCAAAATCAAAACATTTCTAAATTTTTACTCCCATGTTTTAGTTTCCCACCTTTATATCAACCATCCATTTATGCTTGTTAACAAACAAAAAGTGTTCACTACCTCATCTACCCCACTACATGGCTCATTCATCCATTTTCCTACCATATTTCCCTTAAAAACCCTGAAAATCCCACTAAAAAGCCTCCAAAAGGCCATAAAACCATCTAAAAAGCCTCCAAAAGGCCAAAAAACCCCTTTTTTCCTCCAAAAATATCCAAAATTCCTCTAAAATAGCAAAAATCCCCAAAAGGGAAGAAAAAATATAAAATAATGAGGAAAAGGAGGAAAAAACCCTAAACAACTGCCCTAAACCATATGGTTTCCAAAACCATGGGCCAGCTCTCCACCACTAAAAAACTATAAATAGGTGATGGAGACCCCTTATTTCACATCCACAATCATAAGCATCCTTACTCTGCCAAAACAACTCTGGAAACCCTAGCTCACCCTTGAGGTACTTTCACCATTGAGAGCCCCTTTTGGCCCATTTCCACCATCCGAGAAGGAGAAGGAGCAGGATGGAGCTTGGAGCAACCGTCTTGGATCATTGCAAAGAGCTTCACCAACCTTCACATCGGAGGTAATTTCAATATAAAAACCATTCTTTACATTTTGTTGTTTTGTTTCATGCATATATTTAGAGTAGTTCGTTTTTCTGTTTAGCATTTTCATTTTCATTTTACTAAACTGCTACTAAGGAGTCACTTCTCCTTAGTAGGTGCTCATTCGCACAAGCTAGGGGTAAAACCCTAGCTACAGTTTTGGCGACTCCGCTAGTTTTCTTTTGAATCTCTGTTTTCAGTTTAAAAAATTATTTAGCTTTTTCCTTTCGGCTGTCCCTTTCGGCCGCCGTAAACCGTATTTTTTCTTTCTGCAGTCGCGTCCCGACTGCATCTTTCAGGCCTTTACCTGTGACCCGACCGCGGCTATCAGACCGTCTCCGGCGCCCTGCCGGCGGATTCAAGTCTGTTACGTGCGATCCGACCGCGACTATTCAGCCTGTTTGCTACGATCTGGTTGCGCCTGTCGGCCATTTTCCTGCGTCCCGACCGCGACTTCTCACCCATTTGCTGCGACCCGAATGCGGCTTTCAACCCCCGCACTACGACCCGACCGCGACTTTCAGCCCCTTCCCTGCGATCAAACCGCCTCTATCGGCCAGAAAGCCACGACCTATCCGCGCCTGTTTGCCTCAAACCCGCAGTCCGACCGCCCGATTTCCCCACAGACCCGCGGTCCTGTTTTTGAACCCAGCCCCTTTGCTGCAATATTTCCTACATCTACACAACCATCTATTCCACCTGCAGCCCTACTTCCTTACAGCCTTTTCTACAACATCATTTCTGTTCCATTTTATAGAATCTGTTTAAAATTTCAGCATTTTAATTCAGAAAATTTTGCATGTTAAAGTTGTGGATTCAATATTATTGTTAGAAGGTTGCCCCTTTGTGTGGAACTTCTATTTCGGGTTCATCACCTCACGAGCACACACTCTGTCACCTAATTCAAGTGATCCTTAAAAAACTACTTAACTCAACCAATATTCTAACCCCACTTGGGGAACACAAAAGAATCTTTGTAGTTAGGTAGGATCGGGGGGATAGGCTTCCAATAACACCCCTCAGTTACTTACACTTGAGACATAGCTGTTGTCCAATTAGGGAACCAAAATCCCCTAGTACTTTTTGGCATGGTCACCACCAGTTTACCAGAGGACCTCTCCCTTAGGAGGGTTGAAGTCGCGAGATTGGTTCCGGAGGCCTGAGTGGAATACCGCACTCCATTCAGTAATTGAAGGGCTACCTTTCACAGTTCTCAGGATATCCTTGGATAGGGGTATTGCGGTAAAAGGACCAAACGGTAGATTCACCTTTCTGGACGTGTCATGAACGGGGTATCTTAGTTGCCATTCTTCTAGGATTGACTTCCCGGTGTCCCTCCCAGTAGGGGGATATCTTAGCCACTTGGCTTTCCTATTCATATTGTCTGACTTGGATTTCATCACCTTGCAGAGGATATGTCTAGTTGAGTCAGAATACTTTTAGTTAGGTGTTTGCATGCTCCCTTACCTCCTTTTGGTCTAGTGAGTCCACCCTTTTTTATTTTTAGGAAACCTGCTGCTTGTTGGTATTCTGACCATTTCTGTTGACACTCCACCTATTGTAGCACAGCTGTTACATTGGGTTTTTTGAGTTGGTTGTTGGCTTGAGTGCTCTATTTTTCAAGCTCTCCTTCTACACACTCAGTTGCATTAGGATTTTTGAGTTTTTTTTTCACCCACCTCAACCCATAGATATTTGACACCATCTGTCACCATTGAGTCTCTGAGACATTCTCGGCGCCTCAGGGGCGAACCCCCACAGCACGGTTCACTTGAAACCACCCGTCATCGACACAGATCATCTTCACTTGATACAAATTATCATAGATCTCGAGCCTTGTCACTTGACTCCACTTGTCAGCGGCATCGGACTCCGTCACCCGATAGTGACGCCCCTTATTTTACTTCTGATTCTGAGCCCGAGTCTGAGAACCCCATTTACACTGCCCCTACTAGCCCCATGGCTAGCGTGACTTCCACTCCCTTCATGGTAGGGACCATTGGTGGCACATCCACCACTACACCAGTGACCACACCCGCTGTGGGTATGCCCTCCACAGGGCCCCCATCTACCGTTCCCCTCACGGCACCTATTCCCGCAGCAGGAATACCTATTCCCACTCCATCAGTGGTTCACACTACCCATGGTGGTGCAGGACCGTCCTATACCACCTTAGTTCCCTCACTTGGGGGCAACCTCCCTAACACTACCCCTCCACTTGGGGGCATTGGCCCCAACTTGGCCCAACCCACTACCGTGTCACATCCTTCTTCTAGTTTTCCATTCATGGCTAGCCTCAACCTACCTGACCTAGCCAGATTAACCAACGACCCTATCCGACATGACCCTGCATGGCCTCACATGCCCACCAAGCTCCCCTCTGAAATCCCTAAGTTTGAGGGCTAGGTAGGTCAGGACCCACAAAACCACATTATGTCTTTCCATCTATGGTGTTCCTCCAACTCCATAGTGGACGACTCTATCCGCCTCCATCTCTTACAGCGCACCTTCACTGGCTCTGCAACCAAGTGGTATATCGAGCAACCCCATGGAACCCATGCCACCTTTGCTTCCCTTGCATCAACCTTCCTGTAGTTCTTCCAGTTACCTGTCCGCTATGATGCGGGTGTTGAGATCCTCCTATCATGCAGACAAAACACGACTACCCACATCACGGATCACATTCATGAGTGGCGTCAACACCGTAGCTTATGCAAGATCAAATTAGACGACCGTATCTTCCTAGATTTGTTCCTCAAATCCCTTCTTCCTGTCATTGCTAAGGATGTGGCATCCGAAAGACCCCAGTCTAAAGAAGAGGCCATCCTTAAGGCCCAACAATTCGACCTCATTTACGCCCAGTCGGGTTATCTCTATACCATTATACCTGACGCCCCTCGCGGCGAATCTTCCTAGCATGATGCGTCGTGGGAATCCCACGCTGCCGACGGCATCATTGGCCGTGTCTCTTCGCATCCCCAACCATTTTCCATAGCACGTCCTACCCCTGGCCCTGACCTTTCGCAGGCTACCTCCCAGTCTGGAATAACCAACTCGTATGCTCCCATGGCACACCACCATTATCATGGACCCTCATGTCCACCACAGTGTTTCGGTCATGCGACTCCTGCTTACGCCCCCCTGGTCATACCTCAGCCCTACTACCACCAACAGGCTGCACCAGCTCCTGCGCCTTCACAAGCCCAACCCGCTTATTACCTCCCACAAGCAGCCCCTGTAGCAAACCCACAACCCATTCCGTAGCCCTATCAGCAACCCGCTCAAGTTGCTGCACCTGCATAGCCTCCACCTACATATCATCCACCGCAGCCTGCTCCTGCGCCTGCGCAACCTCAGAATCCACCTGCTGCCCAAGGGCAATTTTACGCTCAACAAAACCCACAGCAAAACCAGAAAAACCAATGCAACCAGGGCCAACAAAACTGCGGCAGGGGCCGAAACCATGGGAACAACCAACCTCCAAACCAAGCTGGTCAACCCCCTAATCCCCCTGATAATAACAATGCGGCCCCTGCTAACCAAAACCCTGATCGCCCACCCAAACAGTATAAAAACCCCAATTTGCGAACAAACCATCCTTGTTCTATTTGCGGGGTATATGGCCACTACACACATTTTTTCCCACACATGGAGCGAGTTCGGCAACTTTGGGATGAAGATGCCCACCGCCAAGGGCAGGCAGCTCCTCAAGCACCACCCAACCCCCCAAAACCTCAGCAGCCACCTTTGGTGCTGCAAAACCCCTTACCAACCCAAGGCATAGTGAACACCCAACCATTGGCTCCCCCTCAAGCCAACACACCAACCCAACAACAAATCACTTACGCTGCTCCTGATCAAACCATGTTTGACTCAGGTACCCACCACTTGTTGATGATGTCCTCTGATGAAGTCAACCTCCAGACCCGGCGGAACCAATATGGCTCCACCTCTGAAGCCCCTCTCGCCGATAAACCCACTAACGCTCATCCCACTGATCAGGCGTTACGTATACCTCCACCTCCACTAGATGGCGCTCCCAAAGCACCTCGTTTCTCGCTTCGTCGTATCAACAATAACCCCAATGTGCGGGCTGTGTCAAACTACAACATTGTTGATGACTTAGCCCAATCTCCCGCAGCCATGTCTGCGTTAGAAGTCTTAAAAAACTGCCCTTCGCAGCGCAAGACTTTACTCTCAGCCATTGGGGCTATCGATCCAAATGATTCGAATGTAATGGCGTTTGATTTGGACCAATTCGAACCCTGCATGCCTTCCACTTTAGCATTCCAAGTTTCCGTTTCCATTCGAAATTTTGTCGTCCATCGATGCATTATTGATGAAGGTGCCTCTACATGTGTCATGTCCACCTCCATCTGGCAGAAAATGGGATCCCCCACTCTCCATCAGTCCTCTATTGCGTTGCGAGCCTACGATGGTCATTCGGCTCAACCACAAGGCCTCTTAACTAACGTCCCCATCCAGCTGGCTGGAAAAACTGTCCTCATCAACATCGAGGTTATTAATGCATAGCTTGATTATAACCTTTTACTTGGCCTTAGCTACATGTATGCCATGCGGGCGGTTGCTTCTTCCATTTTTCATACCATGATGTTCCCTCATGAGGGACGCGTGGTCAAGGTTGACCAACTCACCTACCATGATCCCAATGCCCCCGCGACACCCGAAAATGTTCTCCCCATGGTTGAACAACCCGTTTCGAGTGCCACCACTTTAGTTGTTTCCTCTATGGGGCCCGGAGTTTACTCAGATGCGCCCATGACCTCGACCTTCCAATCTATTCCACCCCCATCACCCGCCACTAATGTGTCTAACCTGTGTACCCTGTCCCATAATACGCGAACTCCTACTAATCAACCACCCTTATTGCCTAAACCCCCTTTGGTACCTAGCCACGTTGGTGCTACCCCCATCCATACCATTCCTTTCCTCTTCCCTCCATAAGGAGTAGTTAGCGCCCCGGTCATGGCTACCCTCAGCCTCCCTAGTTTAACCTTAGGATTACCCGTTTGGTACCTTTCGCCTCCCGTTCCCCCACCGACACCAGATGTCGTCTTGCAACCGGTGCAACCCATTGTCACTACTAGTCAACCACCTCCCGGTGTCACTACCCCTTCATCCTCCATGAACCCCCTCCCTCCTCTTACCAAACCCACTGGGGGCAGAGGCCCCCAACCTTACTCTGCTGTCCCACCTCCCAAGACAGTCAAAAACCCCCCTGTGTTTCGTGCTCCTCCCAAATGCTCGTTGTGCAATGAGTTGGGCCATGCGACTCACCAATGTCCTCAGTTACCGGCATTACAGGAACACATGCAAATGCTTGATGACGACCCCAATATAAAGGTTGTCCAACTAGAGTCAACCCCTAAGCCTCACGACAAATCCCTACGCACTAACCACCGTTGTGCCATATGCGGTGTTTACGGGCATTACACAAATCACTATCCCGATCTCCCCTATTACAAAGTAGCTCTCTATGAGATGAACAATCCGAATCTTGAGACGGCACCACCCACCAGTGAGGAGATCCTCCCCTTGGTCTCTCCCCCTTTCGAAGAGATTAATACCATTTATATGATCTCTTCCGCCCCTACTCCCTCGTCAACCGATTTGACGACACAAACTTTCCATACTGACAAAGAGATTCTCGAGGCTCTCATTGTCCCGGAGTATCCCTGGGATGACATGCACCATCATTCATACTTCCTCCCAAATGAATCCTCCTCTAACACTGCTACCCAGTTTGCAGTTGAATCCAAAGACTTCCTTCCCCCCAAGGTTGACTGGTTCAAGGACCCTATTCCTGCTCCCGACGCCTTCGAAGAGGGTAACATGGCCAACATCTCACCTATCATCCAAATTGATATCGCTGCCCCAGGAAGCACCCCCGAACTCATTACTTTAGGAGCCTCTTGCAGTGAGCATGAGATTGAGGAATACAAAAAACTCTTCAGAGAATTCCATGATGTCTTTGCCTGGTCCTATACCAAAATGCCCGGTCTTGACCCTGCCATTATAGAGCACCACATTGACACATGGACTGATGTACCCCCCGTTCATCAGAAACAGTGTCCCATTCATCCCTCAAAACTCCCAGCTGTCAAAGCAGAGATTAAGAAACTTCGCAAGGCAGGATTCATTTATCCTATTTCCTATACCACCTGGGTTTCAAACCCTGTTCCCGTTAACAAAAAACAAGGCACCATTAGAGTATGCACTAACTTCTGAGATTTAAACCATGCCTGTCCCAAAGACAATTTCCCCACGCCATTTATTGACCAGCTCATCGATGCGTGTGCGGGGCATGAAGTCCTCTCGTTCATGGACGGTTTTTCCGGATACAATCAAATCCAAATCCGAAAGGAAGACCAGTACAAAACTGCCTTTACTACCCCATGGGGCACCTTTGCCTATTGCGTCATGCCTTTTGGCCTAAAAAATGCTGGTGCCACATTCCAGCGGGCCATGACCTATTACTTTCATGATTTGGTCCACATCCTGCTCGTCTACCTTGATGACCTTACAACTCATTCCCAGAAACGATCAAACCACCTTAACGACCTTCGGCAAGTTTTTCTGCGTTGTCACAAATATCAGATCCGCTTGAACCCACACAAGTGTGTCTTTTGCGTTCCGGCAGGCTGATTTTTGGGTTTCATTGTTTCCTAGAAAGGAATTACTGTTGATCCCCTGAAAGTCCAAGCCATCTTAGACCTTCCCTCTCCTCGAACACTACGGCAACTCCAAAGTCTGCAAGGGCGATCCAATTTCCTTCGATGCTTCGTTCTCGATTACGCCACAACCGTTCACAGTTTTTTGCACCTGCTCCGTACCCACGTACCCTTTGTCTGGAACGAGCAAGCAGAAGCTGCATTCGAAGCCCTCAAGAAATCTCTCACGCAAGCCCCCTTGATCTCCCCCCTGGATTTCTCTCAGGACTTCATCCTTTACGTCTCGGCATCTGAGCATGCTATGTCCAGAGTCTTGGTTCAAGAAGACACCTCACACCAAGAGCATGTCATTTACTACGTCAACCAGACCTTGTCCGGCCCACCCCTACGTTACCCATATGAGGAGAGACTAGCCCTAGCAGTGGTCTTTTCCGTCCAAAAATTGCGACACTACATTTTACTTAGTCATATCACAGTCATCGCTGACTCTAACCCCATGGTATATCTCCTAAACCGGTGGCTCCTGCAAGGTCGTGTGGCTAAATGGGTCATTATCCTCCAAGAATATGACCTCACATTCCGAACACCTAAGAGCACTAAAGCCCTTGCACTTGCCCAGCTCATCACTGATCTCCCTTCCTTTCTCCCGGCCCCACCTATCTTCGATGAGTTACCTGATAATAACTTGTTCACTATCTCGTCTGATGACCCGTGGTACGGTGATATCTTGTTATACCTACGCACGCAGAAGTTCCGCCCCATAGTCACTCATAATGAACGTCGTCGTATCCGTCACCAGGCCTCTCGCTACCTCCTCATAGGAGATGTTCTTTACCGGCGAGGGGTCGACACAATTCTTCGTCGCTGCCATACACATGAGGAAGCTGAACACGTCCTTAATGATTATCATAGCGGTGCCTGCGGCAGCCATTTCTCAGGGATGGCCACTGCCCAAAAGGTCATCCGCGTCGGATACTTCTGGCCCACACTTTTCACTGACTACATCACTGCGGTCAAGCATTGCCATAATTGCCAACTTTTCGCCCCCAAGGCCCGGACACCACCCGCTCCATTACACCCAGTCATCACCGTCGGTCCCTTTTGTAAGTGGGCCATCGATTTCATGGAGTGTCGACCCCCATCTGCGAATGGCCATAAGTATATCATTGTCGCCGTCGATTACTTCACCAAATGGGCGAAAGCCATGCCCACCTTCAACTGTACCGCTGACACTGCTGCCCGTTTCTTTTTTAACCATGTTATCACTCGATTCGGGGTCCCTAAACAGTTGGTCTCAGACCATGGATCACACTTTGAAGATTCCGTGTGGCGCGAGTTATCCACCCTCCTCAAGTTCGAACACCAATTTTCCTCTGCTTACTACCCTCAAGGGAACGGTCAAGTAGAAGCTGTTAACAAAATCCTAAAAACCATACTCCAACGCACTATTGACCGGCATAAGTCCAATTGGCACCATATTCTTTTTCCTGCCTTATGGGCTTACCGTACCTCCACTAAGACCGCCACTGGTTTTACCCCATTTCATCTCGTTCACGGTGTAGAGTCTGTCCTCCCCATCGAGTGTTAGATACCTGCCTTGAATATCGCCCTTGCGCTCATCCCCGATACCTCCCCCCTTGAGCAACGTCTACTATCCCTCGAACAAGCAGATGAAGATCGTCGTGCCACTATCTAGAACATCGAAGCGGCCAAAAACCACTCCAAAGCCGGTTATGACAAACATGTCCACCCTCGAACTTTCCACGAAGGGGACCTCGTCCTCGCTTATGACCAAGCCCATGACAAAACTGGTAAAGGAAAGTTTGAATCCATGTGGCAAGGCCCTTACATTGTACAGAGTTTTCTCGGCAAGGGGGCATACATTTTAGCCGACTCTGAAGGCCACCCTTTACGCAACCCCTGTAATGGGTTGTATCTTAAACATTTTTACCCATAACTGAAACCGCGACCTCATTGGTCCACATTATACAGGTTTCTCTCTTTTTTGTTTTTCACCTTCTTTACCATAATCTTACATTCATCATTTTTTGCATGCCCACAGGTGGACCATCTTCCACCTCGCTACAATGGCTTCGCGGATGGCGCAAGCCGCTGATCTCCCAACCTGGCTTCTGCAGCATGGGTCTTATATTCCCCTTCCAACGAACTGATTCACCTTGATGGAATATGTATAGGCGCTGCTACCAATAACCAGGCGGAGTATGATGCTGTGACCGGTCTCCTGACCGCTGCCCTCCAGATGGGCATATGTCACCTTCATGTGTTTCTGGACTCCCAGCTCAACAATTGCTACCAGGTGCATGATCCTTGCCTATTTAGAAAATTCCTACGTACAAAACAACACAGCCGACAGTTTGAATCCATTACATTCACACATGTCCCAAGAGCTTACAATAGTGTCACAGATCAAATGGCCAATAACATCCTATATTGGCATATCAATCACACCATGTAACACCTCCATCCTGCATAGCATCTCATCAAAATATATAAAAACCCAAAAAGATTGCATTGCATCAACATTTGCATCCATATACATAAAACCATAAAACCACATTTGTATCCATAGGGGCATCCACGTGCCTAATCATACATATGTCGCATCACATAAAATACACCAGGGACATCCATGTGCCCACCATCCTAAGATTACTTCCATCCACGTGCAATACAAACATAAAACACATCATAAAGCGCATCCACGTGCGTACCACTAAGACAACATCACAAAAAGATGCATCCATGTGCATATATCTATATATATCAACAAAAAATACATGTCACGGTGCTATACATGCCCTGAGTACCCCTGTACTCAGCTATACAAAAAATGCCTGTACATCCCTACAGCTCATAAAATACACGCCGTAGCTACAAAACTCGGGGGGAGTCCCCTGCACTCCCTAATGAGAGTCATACCCCGCGTCACTGCCGATATCCACTACCTCTGAATCCTCCCCTCGCTCCTCCCCCAGAAAATCCTCATCCCGTCTGGGCTGTGGTGCCCGTGCCCTATCCGCCAAGATCGCCACCCAAATCGCAATAGATCTGAAGTCGCGGGGTGCCCTCATGCAATCCTGAATCACGTCCGGATCGATGTCCCGCCACCCCTCATCGGTCACCCCCACTAGCAAACGGTCTAGTAGTGCCCGTATAGACTCTAGCGTCCCCTCCGCATCCCAATGATGCACCTCCCCCCGCCCAGGCAAAGATGGAACGGCCACAATCCCTCTCCGTGCAACATGCCCTGGCAGCGGCCTCGGGCCCACATCTGCAAATCACCCATTTGTCAGTAACAATATATCAATCAACTCTCATATATCAAACTTAACAATGCAATCAAACCATACGTACCATTTGGTCCCCATGCCTGTCCCGGTGGCCATGGTGCCTCTGGATCGCCGATATAATCCATATCTCTATATGGATAATCATCAAGCGTCAACGGTAGCTGGAGCCACTGTAGGTACAACTCCTGTGTGAAGTACCTTCCAACATCGCCGCCACCACGCCGGCGCATCATCTTGCCCCACCGCACCATCCGCAGCTCCCTCAAGCCTCCTACTCTGACCGGCACCCTCGGCCGTAGTGTGGGTACCCTCTCCATAAAGATTGCACATAAAAAGGAACCATAGCAAAACCCCTTGCCCGATTCCTTCACTGCTGTCAGCTGCCGCTGCACGCAGGCCAGGAACATCTGGCCCCATGCATAATAAACACCGGCCAGTACGCGCTCCACTAGCTGCATCTGACCCCCAGACACCTTCTCCGGTGACTGGGATCCCAAGACGCGCACCACGCATGCTGCCATGGCCCGCACTGCTGGCTCCTGTAGATCTCTCACCAGAAGTGCATTTCTATGCACTCGAGCCTCTGGACCACAGAACCGCTCCAGCATGTCATCCATATCTATGTCCGCGGATACCCGCGGCTATGTGTCTGCCACCCTACCCAGGCAGGGCAACCCCGTCAGGAAGTATACATCTATCAAGGTGAGGTCCACCCTCTCACACTGCACTCTGAAAGCCTGTGTGTCTGGCTCCCAGAAACCAAACAGTCGGTTCAGCAGCAATGCTGCTGACCGCATCATAGGTACCTGGGTGAACTTCAGTAGTCTGAATAGCCCCAGCATCGATCATACCTGGCGGTCCTCTCGGACGATGGCCATAATCTCACCTGGTATCTCCCGCTCTCTCCATAGCACCTGCGACATCCTGTCAATCACACAAAGTAGACTCATCAGACTCATGTCAAATAAATAGTAATCACCCTTCCCCCAACCAAAAACCCGAATAGCTTGGTCCAAAACCGGGGCTTTAGGGTTCCCTGCCACAGTTTTTGACCGCGGCTGTTAGTCCTACAGTCGCGGTCCCTAACCGCAGCTGTCGGGCCTACAGTCGCGGTCCCTAAACGTGGCTATCGAGCCTATAGTCACGGTCCCTAACCGCAGCTGTCGAGCCTACAGTCGTGGTCCCTAACCACGACTGTCGAGCCTAAACCCGCGGTCCTTGACCGCGGTTCCGACCCGCTAACCTGCGGTCCACCCCACGTGGACCGTACAAAGAGTACCCTGGGACCCACTACCCCCCCGAACCCAACGACAATGCAGGTATGAGTTTGACGGAATACCTGTATCTTCCATATCTGAAATCAGCCGGTCGGATCGTCCAGAAACGCCACCTTAGCTCTGGTCCACTCTGATCACTAGTCAAAGTCAAATAGTACAAATGCCACTTGTCATGTTGGGCCCACTTAAAATTTATAGTCAATTGACCTTTTTCTTGTTTCGGCCATTCTGAACCCATACGGAGTCCATTTTCCAAACCGGTTCCACTATTGGCATCAGCACGACGAGACCGTCACGATGGTCACCTCGTTGCATTATTTTTTCTACGTCATTTTTTGCCCATTTTTTAGACACCGCTAGTCATCTCGGTTTGCGCGCCACTTCGGCCGTTCTTCATTTTTCACACTTTTTATATCGCTGGATTCATTTTTCCGAGCTCGTGATGATGCTTGAGATCATTTCTCGCTCTCACTTGGTACAATTTCAACATTGTGTCCCGACACCTTGCTGCCTCAATTTGCACGCCACATCGGCCGCCATCAGAATGTTCCACACTTTTTACATGAGCCATCCACTCCTGTCATACTGCAAATGTTTCGTTATTTTTCCACCATTCATTCACCCCGCAAGAACTCCCACCAGTGTTCCCCCCTAGCCTCGTTCCTGGTCATCATAAATGTTCCTTGATTGAACACTTCCTCCTTGCCTGGCCTTCCATCACTTTAGAGTCTTCTTATTGCTTTCAGACTCCTTAAAATTGGAAGCAAACACTAGCATGAACTGTCCTGGGCTCGTAAAATCTGCACGACAGTACCATTCCATTACTTCAGAGTCTTCTTATTGCTTTCAGACTCCTTAAAATTGAAAGCAACCACGAGCATGAACTGTCCTGGGCTCATAAAATCCGCACGACAGTACCATTCCATTACTTTAGAGTCTTCTTATTTCTTTCAGACTACTTCAAATTGAAAGCACCCACGAGCATGAACTGTCCTGGGCTCGTAAAATCTGCACGACAGTACCATTTCATTACTTCCGAGTCTTCTTATTGCTTTCAGACTCCTTAAAATTGAAAGCAACCACGAGCATGAACTGTCCTGGGCTCGTATAAACCCACATGATAGTACCATTTTATATACACAGCTCTTCTAGTTCCCTAACCCATGAAGAAGTCCACCCGTGCCTCTTAGCGCTATGATCGATCCTCTCGGCAGCACCCCCAATCAGGTCGCCTTTGTTCAGAGTATTCTGCAGTCTCCTGCCATTTTACCACAGCTTGAGTCTCCCTCATCCCAGTTACTCTCCCAGATCCAATACAGCTATGACCCCCTTACCACCAGTTAGTTTCATATGCTGCCCGATCATCCCCGCCTTCATACTCTGAACAAAGGAAGTTTGAGTCCACCCACTCTACTTGCCCAATTATTCCCCCCAGTTTATCAATCCTGCCATCAGCACTATCACATTTCGGTTCTCCACCTCGTGCTCCTATCAAGGAAACATCATTGCCTTGACAGTTGCAGGTCTCCCTCTGTCGACGACAGCCCCTCTATTCCAGAGGATAGACCCAGAGGCCCCTGCGCCTTGGACCCATCACCATCTGTGGTGAGTGCCTACGGACCATTTTGAGAGGAGTCATCATTGCCTCTCCGAATGGTTGTTTCTCACATGCTCGACTTCAGCACCTTGATCGCATTGTTGAGAATCACGCAGGATTTATATCCCTTCCATTATTTGTCGAAGACCCCGGATTTCCTCCGACTCTATCACATTGGTGAGTCACTTCGGAATGCCCAGTTATATGTTCCCATGGATGTCCAGGCTGCGTTGGCAATTGTATTTGGAAGCCCTTCAGTTCCATGCTTCCTTGAGTACCCAGTTCAGTTCCAGTTCAGTATACCATTGAGAGTATGACCCTTGTCACTCTGATCCAACAGCTCATCAGTTCCTTTGGTACCACATTCAATAGCACTGCTGTCATTCTAATGCATCAGTTTTTTCAGCTCAGACAAGATCAGCCCAGCAGTATGTCCTAGATTTGAGTCCCTTCTAGACTCTTATGATATACACAGTGGTTTTTTATGTATCACACAGGTCTCTCTTTTGGGCCTCACAGTTATGTTTATGTATCTTGATACGAGCATGGGGATGCCCGCCTCGTCCATATATTGATATTCTTCCTCATTCAGTATTTGAGTCCATGTATATGTCAGGTCCCCATATTTTGGACCCCATTGTTATTATTATGTTATATCCTGATACGAGCATGGGAATGCCTGCCTCGTCCATATGATCAGATGATTCCTCATCCATTATTGAGGTTATGTACTTTTAGTTCTTGCAGTTGGTTCGGGTTCGTTGTTCCGGGCTTCAGTTTGTTTCTTCTCTTCTCCACACCCCAGGAAAACCATTTATGACTTATTATGTCCATCGGCCATACGATGACCTCCTGCCCTCGCACATCAGGGGGCAATCTATTAACACCCAAAAAGTGTTCACTACCTCATCTACCCCACTACATGGTTCATTCGTCCATTTTCCTACCATATTTCCCTTAAAAACCCTGAAAATCCCACTAAAAAGCCTCCAAAAGGCCAAAAAACCCCTTTTTCCTCCAAAAATATCCAAAATTCCTCTAAAATAGCAAAAATCTCCAAAAGGGAAGAAAAAATATAAAATAATGAGGAAAAGGAGGAAAAAACCCTAAACAACTGCCCTAAACCATATGGTTTCCAAAACCATGGGCCAACTCTCCACCACTAAAAAACTATAAATAGGTGATGGAGACCCCTTATTTCACATCCACAATCATAAGCATCCTTACTCTGCCAAAACAGCTCTGGAAACCCTAGCTCACCCTTGAGCTACTTTCACCATTGAGAGCCCCTTTTGGCCCATTTCCACCATCGGAGAAGGAGAAGGAGCAGGCTGGAGCTTGGAGCAACCGTCTTGGATCACTGCAAAGAGCTTCACCAACCTTCACATCGAAGGTAATATCAATATAAAAACCATTCTTTACATTTTGTTGTTTTGTTTCATGCATATATTTAGAGTAGTTCGTTTTTCTATTTAGCATTTTCATTTTCATTTTACTAAACTGCTACTAAGGAGTCACTTCTCCTTAGTAGGTGCTCATTCACACAAGCTAGGGGTAAAACCCTAGCTACAATGCTAGACCTACGTTCTAGATCTAATTTTTCGTTGAGATTTGGGTTATATAGTTTGTTCAAATTTATGAAGTTTTTTACAATTTTCACTTGCGTTTTTACCGCACTTGGATATTTTTACTGTGGATTGTTCTCACTCGAGCTCACGAATTCTATGGTTTTCAAAGATTTTGATCGGTAATTTTGGACCTTCACAACACTTTATTCTGTTATTTCTAGAATGTATTAATATTTTAACCATGGTTTCTAAATTTCAAACAAAAATGGCGTCCGCTACACCTAGAAACCCAAGTTCGAATACTGTTGTGCAAAAGTAGAAAAGAAAAGACCCTAATGCTAGAGTATTCAGAGATACTAGTGGGCATTTTTCTGAAACTATCCATCTATATTGATCGAGGATTTATACTATTTTTTACAATGATAATTTCTTGACAATTCCCCATGACCAACCTGCATATCCAAGAATTCAGATTTCCCATCTTTACCTCATTGCTTCAAGACCTCCTTTCATTCCATACATAGACCCAGTTAAGTTGGAGTTGGATAATGCTAACCCTAGTGAACATATTTTTCTTGACCATACTGATATATTTGTGGCTTCCTTCCACCCTGACATTTTTGCGATAGCTTATGCACTTGGACCTACCAAACAACTTTTGAGCTCCAAATTTCTAGATGAAGCCATTTCGTGATTCATTTATGAGGAGGTAGTGAAATCCTGGATGGAAAATACAAATGAGTTTCTTCCCCAACCAAGTGATTCTTATCCCATTTCTTGGTTCAAGGAACCTTTCTCATTTCTTTCTTCCATGTTTTGTCATTTGTTTTGTTCAACCAATTGTTCGTTGTTTAAAGTTGAATGGGTTCCAATAAGCCATCATATTATACTTACATGTGATTCCTTCAATTGGGCACAAACTTTATCTGTGAATCTGAAGGAGGAGATTGAAAAATATCAGAAGACCCCACCCAATAGAAAACGAACTATTTATATGTCAGGGTATGTAATGGATGTGTTCTGCGTAACCTCTTCCTTTTCCTCCCTAGGTTGGAATTGGAAAAAGTATTATTCGCCTATACACATATACTGTTATGATATGTGGGAGGACAATTGTGTCCCCCAATTGTATAATATTGATAACCTGTCCCTTGGGTCTGAATGGGTTCCAATAAGCCATCATATTCTACTTACATGTGATTCCTTCAATTGGGCACAAACTTTATCTGTGAATCTGAAGGAGGAGATTGAAAAATATCAGAAGACCCCACCCAATAGAAAACCAACTATTTATATGTCAGGGTAGGTAATGGATGTGTTTTGCGTAACCTCCTCCTTTTCCTCCCTAGGTTGGAATTGGAAAAAGTATTATTCGCCTATACACATATACTGTTATGATATGTGGGAGGACAATTATGTCCCTCAATTGTATAATATTTGTAACTTGTCCCTTGGGTCTATGTATCATAAAATATTCAACGCTGAATCTCCAACATTTTCTAAGAGAGCCATAGAATTAATTGTGTTGCATGGTGATTGGTATGTTGGAGAATATTTCTCCAACATCAGAATTTGGGGCAGCAACACAGTTCATCTGTTGCCTAGAATAGTTCCAAAACGCACGGTATTACAAGAATTTTCCTTTCAAACTATCATTGATGGGGTTTTTCCAAAATTGGAACGACATAAAAGAAAGTCTTGGCCTAAGTTTGCATTGAGTTTAGATTCTCTTATTTTGCAAACTTCGACCGATGCAATTGTGCTAGGTAAATAAATCACTAATATGAACCTGGGGGAATCTCCAAGAAGAATGCATGACCCTAAGGATTATCTTTCTAGTCTCTTTGTACATGAACATGCTAAGTTTTAGTATGCTCATGAGGATCAACCTGATGGTTCCATCTATAGGGCGGCTATTGATTTTCAAGAAGAGTTGGGAAATATTACTGATCCAGATGTGAAGGATTGTGTCTTCAAGTATCAAAATGATTTGAAGGAATCCACTTTCCATTTCAGAAAAGTAAAACTAGCCATAGAAGAGAACATTCATATGAAAAACATAGAAAAGCAAGGCCAAGATCACGCAAAAATCTCTTCTATTTCCCTTGTTTATCAATCAAAAGACAAAGTTAAAGTTGTTATCGATACCCCTATCAGAACACATCCTTTGCATATGTTGGAAACTTTGCATAAAGGGGAAGAGCTCAAGATACATATTCAAAAGATCAGTTCTCAGCTAAAGACATAGACAAAGGAATTTGAACCTCATCCCAAGAAACATAGAACTCAGCTCATTCTTCAATAGGTATAGGTACCAAAAACACCAACTGCTAAAATACATCATGTACCTTAGGAAGTACCCATAGAAGAGCAACCAGCACCACTAACTCAACTTTCTCCTCAAGATCAAGTGCCTCTACATATCCCTCCATTTCAATAGGTAGAACCTCCACCATTGAAATTCATGAAATTCATAGTGACCTGGAGGAAGAATTTGGGCCTGCCACATGCCCTGTGAGTATTCTCACCTCTATGGCATCTTCAATTCCTGATACACAATTGTCTGAAATTTTTTTTGATTCTTTATTCTCTCAGTTTTCATTTTGAGATTTAAATTTAAAACCACATCTTGAGGATACCATTAGAGACCCATCGTTATGGGAAGAAGTTCCCAATATGACTTCCCTTTCCTCTCCACCTATTTCATTGACCCCCAATACATCCCACACCATCCTGACATCCTTGGATATTCAATTTTCCTAAATAGAAATTTCCTCTAGTTCCACAATTATTTCTCCCCAAATTGATACCTATACCCTCACCTCTTCTTCATCCCTTGTATATATTTTTTCCACTACTCCCATAGTTATTTAATCCATCATTGTGGACATACTAGTATCCCAATCAAAAACTAATCCCCTGGTCACCCCACAATAGGAAACCATTTCACCTTCTGAAGGGATGGTAGATTTTGGTGAGGATGTTGTGGTTTTCTTAAGAAAATATTTTTGGAGCATGAAGGACAAGGAAATAATGAAGAAAGGAACTAAGAGGACAAGGGAAGGAACAATCAAACATGTGCTTTCTCTTAATCAAGTCATCTGGAAGACAGATTACCCTGACATCAAACAAGGGTCTTTAAACGCAACCGCTTCCATGCAGGCATTTGCATGAGCTAATTATGATTCAATGTCACAACTGAATAAATACTTTTTGAATAAAGAACAAGATCTCTAAACGATAAAACATGATTTGGTGGTAGCTGAGGCACACCATAAACAACAAATCCCGATCCTAAAACAAGAGCATGACAAGAGACTGACACAGTTGCAGAAGAAAAATGACTGTCTCAAGCATCAACTTGAGAAGTCATATGTTCTTAATCAACAATAGGTAGAAAATATTTATACCCTTGAGCAATAGCTCGAGGAGTCATAGATAGCTTCAACTGCTTCATCTTTATATGAATTAACAACTAAAGAATTCAAGCAGTTATCTTGTAGAGTTCATGATCAATTCTATCAATCTATTGTCAATTTATATACATGATTTAATGAAATGCAGGAATTATACAATTCATTTGAATGAAAAGCATATGTCCTGTAATATCATCATACTCGAAGGATGGAAGCAGCTAAGGAGTTTGATAACATATTATATTGGAAAAAACACATCAGAGATAGACCACATGATTTTCTAGTGATGGATAAACTTCGGACCAAGAAAACTGAAGTTACAATCGAGACCTAGGAGTGCATCTGTGATGCTGTGAAATCCATCATTGAGTATGGATAGGCAGCATGCAAAGGTAGGTGGATGACTACCAAAACTTTGCTAAGGTTTTTGGATTTTCCTTCTATAGATTTGATTGACCAGGCGCTTCCCCCTAAGCTCAAATTAGAGGAAATGGAATGAAATTTTGCTGCTGCTAAGGAGAATATTTAGGGGGTAATCTTACTCAGTTTTCAAGATATCATGAGGTGGATTCAGATACCTAAGGCTGCAATGGTCAATATAGAGGTGTACCTTAGAGAGTGGAAGAAATTTGAGAAGAGGGAGATTTCATCCCAAATTTGCAGAATGAACATGCACCTGCAGCATGTGAAGTATCAAGATATTGAGGATTTAATGGATGTAAATTCCAAGTGGTGTTCCACCCTTGGAAAATTTTGAAACTACTTTATTTTGTAATCCCACATATTGGGAATTTTCCTTTTTGTAAAATTCATAATACTATTTAAAGGGAAGGATTTTTCCAAGTAGTGGAGGAACTTTGGAGATTAAGCCTAAGAGTATACCGAATAATAGACTGCCAAGTTTCATAATAGGAAAGATTGTTATTTTTGTACTTTATAATTTTTTGCAAGTTAATAAAGCTACTATTGTTTTGTGCTATGTTTCATGGTTGTTCATTAAATTTCATTAATGAATTCTAGTCATTCTTCCATCATTATGGCATGCTAACTATTGGTTGTATCTATTAATGTGTTAATCCATGTATTGACTTTTATTATGCATTTGACATATTGTATGGATGTTAAAAAAATGTATTTGTTTCATCTACATGATCTATTATACAGTCAATGATTAGTTATTGATATTTGGTACTGATTTTTCAATATGTACTGCCTCTTGGACATGGTGTACATCAGTAACGTTTGAATAAGTTCTATGCAATGTTTTGTATAAGATTTATTTGAAGTTGGAAAAAGGGGTTAATCTTGATTTTCATGTTTTCGTGTTGAGAAATTAATTTCTTTTTCCTATTATATTTTGCAACTGTCCAATCCTAAGTCCACTTTTCACCCTGTTTAAGTTTTCTTAAACAGTTAGTATAGGAATTAGTTACTTTGAATCTTTTTCTCTCTTGTCCCAAGAACAGATATTGTTGATATGATAAACCCTTGTGCCAGTGGAGGCCTTGTATCCATAGTATTTTTTCATCCTAAACAACTTGGGGATAGGATCGTCTCTACATGGGATTGATTTGAAGCCTTTCTAGTTGGACTTTTTTCTTTTGTTTATTGCCTTGTAATTTTATCTAACAACCTACATATTGGGTCGTCGACAAATGGTGCTAGAAGGAGGGGGATTGTGAAATATGTCACGACAAAACACTAATAAACGTCCTCACCTTAGATCACCCATCATCACTAGAAGCCACATTCAAGCTTCTACATCCGCAACTCATTCTGCAAAGGGTCACTCACCCATCCCTACCACCCCCATTTAAGAAAGATCCACTGAAAATGTATTCACCCCACCTAGTAGTGGAGTTATTATTTTTGAATAGTTGATGAAAAGAACCAATGACATTGTTGCAAGGGTGGAACCAAGAATTGAGAATGTTAGTAGTATCATAAATTCTTTGTCTTCTTCTCTTTTGAATCCTTCTCTTTTGACTCTTAATTCTCCTACTCGAAATTTCACTCCACAAAGGAGAGACCCATGAGTCCCAAGCTACTCCATCACTAGAAAATACAAAACAACCCCCAAATGATTCACTCCTTAACAACCAGCTTGTTGGAGAACCACCACCCACACCACCTCTTTCGTCCCCATCTTCATCAGAATATTCCTACGATAGCAAGACCTCCTCAGAACCCTAAGAATATCGACTAGAAGGACCAATGGCCAATGACCTTAACAACCTTGGCTTGATTTCGATGAAATCCTTATCCCTGGAGAATTACACAAATTGCCACAGAACATTGAGAAATGGCTTCCTAGGTTCAATCCAGATGATAGGATCCATGTAAAAGACCATATCAAGAGTTATATGTGGGTTATCAAATTGAGAAATGTAATTCATGAGGATGTGGTATGTAGATTATTCCCTTACTCTTTTGAGGGACAAGCATCGAGTTGGTATTTTTCTTTAGAATTTTCTTCTATCAATTCTTGGAAACAATTTGAGGCACTATTTCTCCAGAATTTTAGAGATGATAGCACCCCAGAAGACCTTGTCATAGAATTTTATTCTCTCGAGATAAAAATCAAAAGAAGGAGTTAAATATTTCAACCAAAGGTTTTATTGTCTGAAAAACAAGATTCCTGTCACAGTCCTTCCTACTGAAGAACTGTTAATATCCTACTATATTAATGATTTACCTACGACTATTTCCATGTGGGAAAACATGGTCATAAGACAACCATGCAAGCAGCCTTTGTGGAGGCAGTCATAGTGGAAAAGGATATGTACAGTATTAAAGACAATCCTCACCAAGAACCAAAAATACCTTCTACATCCTAGAAAAGGAAATAGCATGTTCCAAAACTCACAAATCTAAATAAAGACCCTTACAAAATGGATAACATGAAGAAGTTGCTACAAAATATTTCCAATGACATGGTATATCTTTAAAGAGCTAGTAGTGATAGCCAAGGCAACAATAGAGGTCAATAAAGGCCACCACCTAGAAGACCTTACCATCCACCATTAAACCAACCTCTCCCAAACCCTACGGAAACACTTACATATGATGAGATCTATTCTATGTTTAAATCCTTGACTTCCACTCCTAAACTATACATATTGATACTAGGCATGAAGCTACATAATCCATGTCTCCTACTAAAGAACAAGATTCATATGTGAATACTATTAATTATTTTTCATAGTTTCCCATAGAAGAAGAAGAGGAGAAGGAAGATACTGAATATATTTTAGATCTACAGCATTCCTACAACACAAGGAGCAAGGGGTTACCATCACGGGACACTCCACTAATGACATCTTCTTAGGGAATAGCTAAAATAGTTCCGATAAAAGAAAAGGTGTTGATCCTAGATTTGTTATCATTTTTTGCAATTAAAGTACTAATTTAAACATATGTTTTATTATCTTTTTGCATATTTTATGTCACGCAGATCACTATTCAACCCAGGTATGTATGAATTTAAGGTTTATATAAAATCCATTTATATTATCATTTTATGATTTTATTAATTAAAATTTACATTATTGAAGTACATTTGATATATTAATTAATTTGTATATTTTTTTCCAAGTTATATAATCTTTTTGGGACAAATTAACAACAAGTACGCATTCATCTTGCCATGTGCACAACACGTCCAGCTTGTCATCTTGCTCGTTGTGTGAAACTCGTTGATAGTTTTCCAGATGTTAAAACATGTTACTGCAGACTTTAGTCCTGAAGCATGCCAGCAAACAAACATTTCGTTTGTCCTAGATCCGTGCCTAGCACATCCAGCTCATGGTCCAGCTCGTTGTTCATCTTTTCGTCCAGATCACTAACCAGACTGTGCGTTGTTGAAAATTGATTTCAAGCATTAAAATGTGAAACAGTTTTGCAAACGACCTGTTGTCCACACGTATGGGTAATGAAGCTCAGGTTCTAGATGATCCACTAGCTTGCAGCCTCCTTTGTCGACACCTCACCAATAGACCACCCGTCAGGTTGATGTATTAGCCCATGTTCTAGAAAACTCGCCCGTGCACTCTCCTCTGCTCGCCACCAGTTCACCTGCTGCACTAAGGAAGGAGCCGTATGCCACCTGTAACACCCCAGTTTTGTCCCCGTTTGCATTAAAAATGTATATGATGTATATATTGTAATTAATCGTGGTGTGGATCTAGAGGCAAAGTCCCCACCATTGGTTTATTGTTTTATGTTTTGGCAATTAAAATCATTGCCGAAGATATATTTCATGCTAGACGACACAATATAATTTTTTCATCATGTAAATATACAATTTAATTAAAAACCCCAACCAGCTATGTCTATGCAACAAATAATGATATGGGGGAATGATTTTCCTAAGGAATAGGGAGGAAAATTATTTAAACCTTTGGGCCAAAGGGGAAAAGCCAAATGTCATAGAGAGAACCCAACAAACCATCAACTACCCATTTTGTCTTTTCCCCCCAATCATTAAATTCTACCAGAATGTGGTTGAGTTAGTTATTGCATGGGGATGAGAACGATATGGGTAGGAAATTCAAATTTGCGGAAAACCCATTTTTGGGGAAGATCGATTTTGACTTTTGGGGCAAGTAAACACCCAAAAATGAATGCCATTAGCACATTCATCCATGTTCTTCATTTTCTGCTCACGCGGGGAAGTTTGGTAGCTGTTTTCACCTCCACAATTTTTCCTGTGGTATCCTCTCCATCATGATTGGGCTCTTGGGCATTTTCATCTTCATCATTCACCCACATTAGGGTTCTCTCAAGCGACTGGGAATTCTCTGCGTGTGAAATTCATTTTTGAGTTGTTGTGGGTGTGTTTTTCCCTCACATGGGCATTCATTTCCTCATTTTCCTGGGTTGTGGATTCGTTTTTTTTAATGATATGTGGTCAGGTTTCTTTCCCCAATGTATTCTGTTGCATTTCCCCGCTGTTTGTCAAGATAAAAATTGTTTTTGAATTTCCCAGCGATTTGGAGGAGAGAACACATTCTCTTGGTTGTGTTTGAATTCATTTTTAGGCCACGTTAGGGCCAAAATGTTCCTTAGAAGTTGAATTTATGTTAGTGGGTTGTTCTTACCCTCCCTGACAATCCATTTTGTTGCCAAATTGTTTTCCTCAATTCATACATTGTGTATATTGCTATGTATGAAATTGGTCTTTGGACTGTGTAGGAATGGAAAGGGGTTTGCTTGACAAACCTGGTGGTTTGTTGGAGTCTCATAGATAGAGCTAGATGGATGTCTCTCTTCTCTACACCCACTGAATAGAACTGGCAGGGAATTCATGTCCTGAGGGACTATGCAGAAAAGAAGGGAATGATTCCTTGTGTTGGGTGTGTGTGGATTTCTTAGGAGTCAAGCTAGTTCTGGTGAAGGAATCCTTAGCTCTTCAGTGAGCCCACTAGCTTAGCAAATAGTGCTTCAATCTTCTGATAACCTGATAAACCCAACTTGTTGGATTGGTTATGTGCTTTTGTGTCCCCTTGGAAGTTTGATAAACCCAAACCTAGCTTTGGCTTGACTGATATTTGACATATATTTGGCTATGTGTGAGCCTATTTAGTTTCCTTTTCCTTGGGGAATCATGCCTAGATCGAGGGTGGCAGTGTTGTTGAGAAATTAAGAAGCACACTAGCCTATGGTTGGGTGGAATGTTGTAGCGTCATAGCTGGTTGCAAGATGAGCTTCTCCATAAGATAAGCATTCTTTTCTATCTCATCTCTGCAATTGTATTTGTTGTTTAATGAAAATGATGAACATGCGAAATGCTTAAATGGAATTTAGTTTTCTTCTGTTGTATGATAAACAATTTATTCATCTAGGCATGTTTAGTTCAAAGCATTTCATTTTATGTTCATGGGGATAGTTTCCCGGGTAGATAGCAGCAATCAATAGCATCCTCTTCACCGGTCAGAGGGTCGGGGACGTTACAGCACCTTTGAGACCGTTTTCAATTAAGAAGGAGCATGTGCGTCCATTGTCCAATGAAGAGAGCCATACTCACGCTGAAGAAGGGAAGGTCCTGTGCATTGGCCTGCGATTTGTTAAACACCTTTATGATCGAATAAATTTAGAGAGCAGTCGACCACTAAAGGGTCGACTTGCTCATCTCTGTAAACAATTATATATATCATCCTTTACATGAGAGCTCAGTTAGCTAGAGAGAGCTAGAGAGAATTCATAGTTTTATCATTTCATGGTTTGATTTTTTTTTGAGCACATTGTATTTTTGTTCCATCGTTTGAATAAAGATATATATTCTTTGCTGTTGACAATTGCATTTGAGTAGAAGTTAGCCAGGCACCACCCTTGATTGTTGAGAGGGCCCCTCATCAACGAGAGGTTTATTTGTTTTTCTTGTTTATTTATTTTATCTCTACTGTTGTAGTTATTCTTGTTTCTAGTTAGTTTTATTATTTCATTTGCTTTTTGTAATGCATTTTATTTCCAGAATTAAATAACTAGATTGCGTGCATAGTTTTCTTTTGAATTTACTTTTAGTCATTTTATTTCTAGTTTACTGTTCAGTTTATTTACAAGCAAATAGAATAGATTTATTTTAAATTCAGTTATGTTTATCTCCTTTCTATTATAAGTTATTAGTTATGCAATTTAAATTTCAGTTTGTTTATTAACATGCAATGATTTCTTTATGTCATGAATTTATTTAAGTTCATTTCAGTGTTAAATTTGCTTAGGTTTACTTATTGTCTTTATGCATTAGATTTACATATGCACAAATTAAGCTAAAGATTAGACCATTTAGGATAATCTTTGTCATTTTAACTATGGAGAATGTCATTCGGATAGCCTTTTTAAACTGTCATTCAACCACCCCTTTCAGACCTATAGTTCAGTCTGTCATTTAGCCCATAGTTTCGTTTTTAGTGTTTTTAATGTGTTTTGAGATTGTTTTCAGTTATGTTTATTTAATGTTTGAAGTATGCTTTGACTGAGATAGTTAGATAATAGTTTTATTTAACATTGAAGTTAAAGTTAGAGTGTTTTAGGTTATTTGTTACAGTTTTATCATTTTCTTTACTTCTTTTCACCTTGAACATGTTTTGAACTGTGTTATGTTTTGTTTCTTGAATTTGTTTCTGATTTCTTTTTACCGGTATACTATTTTGTGTTTATTCCTTTGGATTGATTTATCCTTTGCATGTAAATTCAGTGTTATATGTGGTACCCTTAGTATGTTGTTAGGTTGTTCTTTTTTATTGTTTGATGACTGAAAGAGACTTGTAGGATAGAATTCAAAGATATTTCTATTAAGTTTTCTACTTGTTTCTTTCTATTTAATTTTCTTTATTAAGTTTTCTACTTGCTTATTAATTAGGTTTTCCTTGTCTCTCAGTTTCCTATTTTGAAAAGATTAGTTGTTAATAGTATCTTTTTTAGTTTAAAGTTATTCACTTATAGAATAAATTATCAATTATTTAGTTTAATATTTTGTTCCAGTTTAATTGACTTAATGATTGAATTCTTAGGAGTTAGACTTAGTTTTTCATTTTGAAAGATCTTTCAATATTTTGTTTTTTAAAATATTTCCACGACACCCTAGGAACCCCTCTACCTTTGCATATATTTTGTGTCAACTCTAATCCTACCAACCCCGATCGATAATTAAATATTACATGAATTAATATAGACATTATAACACCCAACACTTTTGGCGGTGTTTCCAGGAAGTTGTTCTATAAGGTAGAGTAGAATTATTTATGAAGTTTAGAAATAGGTTGGTGGCGGGGGAGTAGTAAGACGAGAGGCAAGAACCTGTGCATCCGTTATAACATGCGCCCCCAAATCTAGCAACAGTAGTAGCATAGGTTTTCTTTAGTTTAAATTTTTTCATGAGCAGACTTAGAGATCCTCAGGGTAGATTTATTAATACAAGAAAACTTATTGAAATCCCTACTAACTACCGTAGGGGACATAATTCCCCAACTATAACTCACCAGAAAGGTCTTGAAAGACGCTTATATGAAGTAGTTCTACCGTGAAACCTAAGGAGACTCTCTTAGAAGATATTACCGGGGAATCCATAGAAGGAGAAGGAACCTTGGCAGAAGGTTCTAAGGACCTTATTCCTAAGGAAGTTCAAGAGGATCAACCACTAGAAACCTCCACCCCACCACTAGTTTCAAATCCAATTAACACAACTTTTTCACTAGTAGGAGATCCGAATTTCATTGACTTTGTTGATTCTGCCCAAGTAAAATCTCTCTTTGGGACCTTAGTAGATCTATTCATCTCACAAATTGAAACTTCCACAGTAGAACCTACTATTCCCTAGGATTCAATAAAAATACGGTTCATCGGAGGAATATCTCTCCCGAAAAAGAACGTTGGGATGCCCTATTATCACTTCGAAAGGAGCCTCCTAGTTATATCTACATTAGCAATCCATCTTATATGGAGAGACAAGGAGAAAACGAATATCATGATGAAGTTAGAAATGAAGAAGCTAAAGGGAAAAATCAAACTGAGGCTACCTTCGGGTTCCCTATTTTAGACACAATGCAGGATGTAACTATGAGAAACATCCCTCCCTCCTCCTTACCTACTTTCTATGGAAAAAGTAATGAGGACCCGAACACATTCCTGTTCGAGTTCGATATCCTTTGTAGGAGCTATAATTATCTACAAGATGATCACAAACTAAAACTCTTTCTTTCTACATTAAAAGATTCCTCCTTGAGATGGTTCATGGGATTAGGAGAATTTACTATCAGGCCTTGGGACAATATGAAAACTTCATTCTTGAAAAAATATCAATAGTATTGCAAGCCTAAGGACTCTCAACATGATATATTCAAGATACAACAACTTGAAGATGAGAGCCTGGAGGATTATCTCGAAAGTTTCATTTATACATTACATAAATCTAAATATAGTGACCTCCAAGAATTTGCAATACGTACACTTTTCCTTAAGGGGATCTTCGAGGACTTGTTAGAAAGACTTAATATCATCGCACCTGGTGATATTTCTCATAAAAAATTTGCAAAAATTGGTGAGATGTGTAAAAATTATTCTAGGATTAGGGAGAAATTTCTGAAAAAGTTTTGAGAGCCTTTTAGTAGAAACATAAGAGAAAACATTCCTAGTTCAAGTGGAGTTACAAGAGTAGAGTTAGGAAACATGTTGGAGAACTTCAAAACTGATATCTTAGGAGTAATGGGTTCTCAAATAGATGCTTTACAATCCAAGAAAAGGAAGGATGAAGAACGAGTAACAATGAGTATTTTTTGTCCAATATGTAGAACTAAACATCCCCAAAGGGAATGTCCATTAAACAACATCTTTGTATGTCACATTTGTATAGAATAACATCAAATAGGTAACTTCTCATCCTTTTCCAGGTTGCAAGACATCTATAAGAGTGGGGATGTACTTGAAACATCTAGGAGGCCTCCTTGTAAATGTAGAGACCAACCAACATGTCAAAACTTTCCACTACAACCTCCACTCGGTTATCCTCCGTATCAACCGCCTTAATAATGGAACAAGTCAAGTTGGTAGAATTGGCCACCTCAGTACCCGTCTCCTCAATTTTCACAACAACAATATCGGTCACAAAGATGGAGAGGACAATCATATCCTCAGTCACAACCTATCCCTACACCTAATCATCCTTATCCTCGGGATCAAGCAAATTTCCATCAAATTTCTCTTGGATTTGTACCTCCAGTTCCTTTTATCACACAACAACCTCATCAATTTCAGAACACAAACCCTCCTCGATCGGAATTATTACCTTCACAATCAACACCTAACCCTAATAATAAACCAAATCAAGCTCTTAACAACATTGAGTTGCAAACTCTTCCATCGTACCTTATTTCGACTGTACCTGTACATCAAATTCAATTATGATCGGGAAGAGTTGTGAATAATAAACCCAAGTCATTAGTCATCATTCATGAACCAAAATAAGAAGAAGAAGATTCAAATGAACCCGTGAATGGTGCTATTTTGGAGGATGTGAACATTCCAAAGGTTCCAGTACACACCCATCCTCCATAAGAAACTATTTAGGAGCAATGAATTCCTCCATTTCTAGAAAGACTAATAATAGAAATACTTGTAGTTCATTCGGAGTACAGCATTTTGAAGGAATTAAAGAATATATGTATTAAAATCCCTCTATTACAAGCTATCAAAGACATACCAATATATAGTGAGGTAATGAAGGAGATATGTATTAAACACCCAAGAAAGAAGCAAAAGGACCCTCTCACAATTCATGTTATAGGAGAGATGTCTGAATGTATGATAGGTCAGTCCCGAATTACAAAATATACAAATCCACGATCCCTAGTAGTGACTGTAATTATAAAAACCAACGCCATATAAAGTACATTAGTTGATTTAGGATATGCTATCAATATGATGACCACCGCAGTTTTAGAATTTTTATAGTTAGGACAATTTATCCAACCTACTCCTTCCATCCTAGAACTAGAAAACCATACTATGGTAAAACCCACTAAATTCTTGGATGACATTATTGTATAAATAGCCTCATGGGAATACCCTATCAACTTTACGGTCATAGAATCAAAGGATCCTTCTAAAGGGAATCCTATTATCTTGGGAAGACCATGGTTAGCTATCCAAATGATTTTATAGGATGTAGGGATGGAGAGATGAAGAGATGACTATTTCCAATGGGTTCTCCACACAAAAACTTATTTTATACCCCCCAGCACAACCAATAACTGAAAATTCATGGTGGTTAAATTGTTCTTTGAGGGATGAATACTTTGATGATCTCTCCCTTCCTAGTGATTTCTCTTGGGCACTTCAGGAGTAGACCACTGAGAATGTATTAAACCAGTTTGTTTCTTCAACAACCTATATAGATTTCCCTCAATATTTTTCTCAAATTGATCAGATTTTTGTAGATAATTTTCAAAAGAATATGTCTCTTTCCATGTTTATAGAAACACCTTGTGTCTTCACGATTGAAGAGCATACAGGACCATATACCACACCTTGTGAGTCTGGTCCTGAAAATTTCTATGTATAAACGCGGGATTAAGTGAAAACCAACAAGCACAACTGATTAAAGTTCTTAAGAAACAAGCTAGAGAATTTGCATGGGAATACATAGATATAAAGGGTATACACCTTGACACCTGTATTCACCATATTTATATGGATCCAAGTATGTCACCTGTAAGGCATCCACATAGGAGGATGAATCTTGCTCTAAAGGATATAGTAAAAAAAAATTACAAAAACTCTTCACTGCTGGTTTCATCTATCCTATCTCCGATAGTAAATGGGTATCTCCTTTAGTAGTAGTCCCAAATAAATTCACAGGGAAATGCCACATTTGTGTTGATTTTAGGGACCTAAACAAAGCTACACTTAAAGACTACTTTCCTTTACCTTTTATTGATCAAGTATTAGATACTCTGTCAGGTAAACAATATTTTTCCTTTCTTGACGAGTATAGTGGTTACAACCAGATTTTAATAGCACCTGAAGATCAAGACAAGACCACTTTTACATGCCCTTGGGGAAAATACACTTATCGAGTTTTTCCATTTGGCCTATGTAATGCACCTACCACTTTTTAGCGAGCAGTCTTGGGAATATTTTCTGATCTTATACATGACTGTGTGGAGGTATACATGGAAGACTTTACGGCCTATGGTAATGCTTTTCAAGAATCCCTGGACAACCTTGAGAAGGTCTTGATCTGATGTCAAAAAACGAATTTATCCCTTAGTCACGAAGAATGTAAAATGTTACTGACATAAGGTATAGTTTTGGGACACCATGTTTCCTCCCAAGGAATTAAGGTAGATCCTGCAAAGATCGAAGTAATTGTTGGCCTTCCCTCTCCCAAAACTCAAAAAGAGGTAAGAATATTTCTTGGTCATGCAGGCTATTACCGCGGATTTATTGAAAATTTCCCTAAAATAGTTGCACCAATGTTTAAGTTGCTTACAAAGGATTTCGAATTCCAGTGGACAGAATCTTCTCAAAATGATTTTGAAATCCTAAAATATAAACTATCAGTGGCACCAATACTTAGGGGTCTTGATTGGTCCCTTCCTTTTCACATATCTACTGATGCCTTTGATACAGCCATAGGAGGAGTCCTCCACCACAAAGAGGGACAAGAACCTTATGCCATTTATTTTATTATTAAGAATTTGACTCCTGCCGAACTTAATTATACGGTTACTGTAAAAGAATTTTTGGCAGTAGTTTATTATATTACTAAGTTTCATAATTACATTACATGTTATGAAGTTTTGGTGCATACCAATCACTCCTCCATTATATTTCTAATGAATAAACCAATCACCAATGGCAGAGTGACCCGATGGCATCTTTTATTGCAAGAATTTAACATTATCATTATTGAATGACCTGGTAAAGAAAATCTAGTAGCAGATTTCCTTTCCTCTATTCAACATGAAGATGGTACTAAACCAGTTGACGACACTTTTCCTGACGAACATCTATACGGTTGTATCTATTCAAACTCCTTGGTTCACAGATATTGCCAATTATTTATCAACTGGGAAAATACCAAACCAATTTTCACCACATGAGAAGCATTGTATTATAGTTCAGAGTTCCAATTATTCTTGGGTTGATAACAATCTCTTGCGCACTGGTCCAAATATTATTATTCGACGATGTGCGCAGGAGGATGAAATGATAGACATATTCCATGCATGCCATGATGGACCATGTGGAGGACATATTTCTGATAAGTGGACGGCATACAAAGTCTTACATTCTGGTTGTTATTGGCCAAGCATTTTTAAATATGCTGCCAAATATGTCAAAGGATGTGATAGTTGCCAAAGAATGGGTAGACCTACATCATCTAATCAAATTCCCCTACAACCCCAAGTCATGATTGAACCCTTTGATAAATGGGCTCTTGATTTTGTAGGACCAATTTCTCCCATGTCTCGTAAAAAGAAACATATCTTAGTTTGCACAGACTATGTCACCAAATGGGTAGAAGCTAAAGCTTTGTTTAGAGCTATAGAGAAATCAGTGGTAGAATTCATATATGAAGAAATATTCACCCAGTTTTGTGTACGTAGAGAAATTGTCATAGATAGAGGTACTCAATTTACTTCTAAATTAATGAAAGAACTTACTGCAAAATATGGCATCCGACATTGCAAATATTCACCTTATCACCCTCAGGATAATGGTCAAGTAGAATCAACAAATAATGTATTAGAAGCCATTTTAACTAAAACCATTCACTTACATCATAAGGACTAGGTATATAGACTTCTAGAAAATTTATGGCCCTATAGGATAACATGGAGTTAACTACCGAACATACCCCCTATGAGTTAGTGTATGTAAAAAAAGTCCTTTTACCTATTGAATTTTGAGTTAAAACCTTTCATATGGCAACACAATTAGGCATGAATTTGGATGAAGCACAGAAACAACGAATATTACAAATTAATGAGTTAGATGAGATCAGACAAGATGCACTCCAAAGAACCATGCTAATGCAAAATCCACGAAAGACATGGCATGATAAATTTTTTAAGAAAAAGAAGTTTAAGGCTGGAGATTGGGCACTACTATTTGACTCACAGTTTAAAATTTTTGAAGGAAAATCAACTACCCATTGGATGGGCCCATATGAAGTAGTTACAACTTTTGACAATGGGTAAGTAAAAATTATGGCTCGGAAGTTTCCTTTGTAGTAAATGGACATAGAATCAGACTTTATCACCAACTGACATCTAAACAAGATTTTATATAGAATGTTTTTTAGTAGAATGAAATGGAATTAGTTGAAGGGGAAGCTATTCCTTCTCCTCCTGATCCTTGAAAAGTATTTTTGGTTATTATTACTTGTATATATGTAAATATGTGCTTGTTTCTTTGAATAAATAAGAGTCATTTCTAATAGATTATTTACCAGGGACTCTTTTTCTTTTATTATATGTCTTCATGAATAAATTGAATCATCTAACAAGTGGTTTTGCAGTTTGATTACGAGTATTCTATCGCTATAAGAAGCTCATGGAGTATTACTTGGAAAAGGGAAGTATGTTAAAACACTTATCAGGTAGCTTAACCTTTCTTGGGGTACTTTTGAAATTTGAAGCTTATAGTGAAAATTAAAATTATAATAATTTGTATATCATTCTTAACCATCTCTTCTATGATTCATATGGTATTTTGGTATTTTGATTCAAACATGTATATTTTTGATTTATTATTTTGAACAAATGCTTGATAGACCTACTTTCATTATCATATTTTTCACATTCTCATCTTACACCTATGTATTACTAGTTCATCTTATGCTTGTTATCAAAACTTGTCTCTCAAGTATTTTGGTGATAATTCGAGAGTAAGTGGATTTTTTGTCTGTGGTGAACATTACTTTTATTTTATGAAGAAGAAGGACTATAAGGCTAAAGAAAAACTTTAAGTTATTCTCTTTTGACATGATCTATGGTTAAGGCCATTATGAAATTACTTATAATTTTATTTTACAAAATTGAATTATGTGTTTAGCAGGACTTAAAGACTCTCTAGTACCAATCGACTTCCATATATTTAATATCACTATACAAGGAAAACCCGTCGGAGTACTGAACAGGCTTGCTGGCAGCGGGCGAATGCTAAGTAAACACTCAAAACACTTAAGCTCGATAAATGCAAGTAAACCCATTGGGGTACTGAACAGGTGTGTTGGAAGTAGGGAAATACTTGGGAAAAGAGATTTGGTTAATGCACTACTGTGCACATAGTTCGTAAAACAATGATAATATAAAGATTCTTTTCTTAGAATTTATGACTAAACATGTCACGGCCAATTGTTTAACATGTTGTTTGAGAATGGTTGTCAGTTGGATTTTACCATGGCCATCTAATTCAACATATACCTAGGATGTCATTTTCCTAGAAATGGGACCTGTAGCTGTAACGCTCACATACTTCGAGGTACACTTAAAATATTTTTTGATGATATGATATCTTTAAAATAAGGCATAGATAGCTAGATTTTCCTATTCCATTCTTTTTGTTAAATTATTATCATTCAATCGGTCTTTCTAAGCACTGTTATATTTTTCATGAATTTACATATTTGAATCATTTCCATTTACTAGTTAGTTTTTTTTTTCTTTTTCTTACAAAATAATAAAGATCATGCTAGAACTCTTTAATTTTTCTTTTAGTTTCAAGAACAATCAATTCTTCTCTCATCTATGGCTTGAGGACATGCCATATCTTTGGTTTGGGGGGATGGATTTGGAAAATTACACTATTTTTACTTTTCATTATTTATGATAGATCTATTTATCTCTGACAAATGATAAGTATTTTCAGGATAATATAAGCAATGGAACTTGATTATAGCATGAAGCATATTTTTACAGCAAAATCAATATGAAGAATCAAATGAAGGTCCAAATGAAATATCAAATGACGAACTGAATAAAACATTGTAATATTATAACACTTATAATTAAAATTTGCTAACCAACTTTTGTTTTTTTTTGGCAAATAATTTTTAGCTTCATGTGGATGCTTAGAAATTATTCTTATCATTTCTTTATTGATAATCCTATCCTATTACCCAATCATGCATGTAAATTATCAAATGATCAATTCTCTTGATTATAAATGTGATTTATACTTTTCATGTCATATGTTCAACCTGTCCAAAGTTTTACTTTGGACATGGTTGAATTAATTTTAAAACCTTATGAATTTACTTACTTATGTATATGCCCATTGCTGACTCACGTCTCAAAATTCGCTATGACAGTGTGATATGTTATCTTTCTTTTTGCTCAGTGGGACCTACCATTTCTCCGGTTTGAGGGAATGTTGATCCTAGATTTGCTATCATTTTTGGCAATTAAATTACTCATTAAAACATATGTTTTATTATCTTTTTGCATATTTTATGTCACGCAAATAACTATTCAGCCCAGGTATGTATGAATTTAATGTTTATATAAAATCCATTTATTTTTATCATTTTATGATTTTATTAATTAAAATTGAAATTATTGAAGCACATTTGATATATTAATTAATTTGTATATTTGTTTGCAGGTTATATAATATTTTTGGGACAAATTAACAACTAGTACATATTCAACTAGCCATGCGCACAACTCATCCAGCTCGTCATCCAGCTCCCTTCGTGAAACTCTTTGATATTTTTCCAGATGTTAAAATGTGTTACAGCAGACTTTAGTCCTGAAGTGCACCAACAAATAGACATTTTTTTCGTCCTAGATCTGTGCCCAGCATATCCAACTCACAGTCCAGCTCGATGTTCATCTTTCCATCCAGATCACTAACCAGACTGCGCGTTGTTGAAAATTGATTTTAGACATTAAAATGTGAAACAGTTTTTCAAACAACCTACTTTCCATGCATCTAAGTAATGAAGCTCACATTCTAGATTATCCACCAACTTGTAGACTCCTTTGTAGACACCTCACCAACAGACCACTCGTTGGGTTGATGTATTAGTCCACATTCTAGAAAAATCACCCATGCGCTCTCCTTTGCTCGCCACCAGTTCACCTGTTTCCCTAAGGAAGGAGTCGTGCACCACCTCTTAGACCGTTTGCTATGGAGAAGGACCTATGCATCCACTATCCAATGAAGAGAACCAAACTCGTACTAAAGAAGGGAAGATCCTGTGCGTTGGCCTGCGATTTGTTAAATGCCTTTATGATTGACTAAATTTAGAGAGCAGTCGTGCACTAAAGGGTCGAGTTGCTCATCTTTGTAAACAATTATATATACCATCCTCCACGTGAGAGCTCAGTTAGCTAGAGAGAGCTAGAGAGAATTCGCAGTTTTATCAGTTCATGCTTTGATTTGTTGTTGAGCACATTCTATTTATGTTCCATCATTTGAATAAAGAGATGTATGATTTGTTGTTGACAATTGCGTTTGAGTAGAAGTTAGCTAGGAAGCACCCTTGATTGCTGAGAGGGCCCCTCATCAACCAAAGGTTTCTTTTTTTCTTGTTTATTTCTTTTATCTTTTATGTTCTAGTTACTCTTGTTTCCAATTAGTTTTATTATTTCATTTGCTTTCTGTAATGCATTTTATTTCCAGAATTAAATAACTAGATTGTGCATATAGTTTGCTTTTGAATTTAATTTCAGTCATTTTATTTCCAGTCTATTGTTCAGTTTATTTACAAGCAAATAGAATAGATTGATTTTAAATCCAGTTCTATTTATTTCCTTTTTGTTATAATATATCAGTTATGCAATTTAAATTTCAGTTTGTTTATTAATATGCAATGATTTCTTTACTTCATGAATTTATTTAAGTTCATTTCACTGTTAAATTTTCATAATAAGTAGGTTTACTTATTATCTTTATGCATTAGTTTACATCTGCACGAATTCAAATGAACATTAGATCATTTAGGTTAATCTTTGTCATTTTAAATGTTCAGACTTTCATTCAGATAGCATGTTTAAACTGTCATTCAACCACCCCTTTCATACCTATAGTTCAGTCTATCATTCAGCCCATAGTTTCGTTTTTAGTGTTTTTAATGTGTTTTGAGATTGTTTTCAGTTCTTTTTCTTTAATGTTTGAAGTATGCTTTGACTGAGATAGTTAGATAATAGCTTTATTTATCATTGAAGTTAAAGTTAGAGTGTTTAAGGTTATTTGTTCAAGTTTTTATCGTTTTCTTTACTTATTTTCACCTCAGACATGTTTTGAACTGTGTTATGTTTTGTTTCTTGAATTTGTTTCTAATTTCTTTTTACTAGTATATTATTTTGTGTTTATTCCTTTGGATTGATTTATCCTTTGCATGTAAATTCAGTGTTATATGTGTTACCCTTAGTATGTTTTTAGGTTCTTTTTTATTGTGTGATCACTGAAAGAGACTTGTAGGATAGAATTCAAAGACGTTCCTATTAAGTTTTCTACTTGCTTATTAATTAGGTTTTCCTTGCCTCTTAGTTTCCTATTTTGAAAAAATGATTTGTTAATAGTATCTTTTTCACTTTAAAGTTATTTACTTATAGAATAAATTATCGATTATTTAGTTTAATATTTTGTTTCAGTGTAATTGACTTAATGATTGAATTCTTAAGAGTTTGACTCAGTTTTTCATTTTGAAAGATCTTTCTATATTTTGTGTGTTTAAATATTTCCATGACACCCTAGGAACCCCTCTACCTTCACATATATTTTGTGTCAACTCTAAGCCTACCAACCGTGGTCAATAATTAAATACTAGGTGAATTAATCTAGACATTATAACACCCAACAAAAGGTAATCCCTGAAGTTGATTATGATTTACTAGACCGTCTAAAGAGGGCCGAAGCTAACATTTCTTTGTTTGAACTTCTCAAGATTCTATCCATTAGAGAAAAAATTTCTAAGAATATGGTATTGAATAACTGTAGAGAAGCTCAAAATCACAACTTAAAAATTTGCAGAAAGCTCGAGTCCCAAAATTCTAGTACAAAAAGAGTCCCACCCTTCTTGCTAACTTTTGATATTTTTAATAGAAACGTCCACAACTATATGATCAATCCAGGGGCATATTCAAATGTTATGTGTGTTTCTATGTGTATAAAGTTGAATGCAACGTGGGAGTCTTTCCCTACAAATATAGTGCAGTTATATAGGTCCAGAGTAAAAGTCTTAAGGGAGCTCAAAAATGTCCTTTTAACATTATTTGTTGATCCTCGGATACACCAGACAGTGGATATAGTGGTGGTTGATGTTCCTGGGACATGTGGAATGTGGTTAAGCAGAGATTGGCTTGAGAAACTTAAAGGATATTTTTCTATAGACTAGTCCCATTTGTGGTTGCCATACAATGGGAGGCCTAATCATATCAAGATCAATAGAGAGACTCTCATGAAGTAGACAGTCATGGATATAGATGATCCAGCTGAACCAGCAGTGTTTGTGAACACAGTCGTTGAACACTATACCTTTGATTCTTATTTCAGTTATCTTCCCGCTCACACTTTCCCAAAGCAGAATATTGATATACTATCAGAAATTGACCATTGTAAAGTTATTTTATTTTCTAGTGAAATTGTACATAATGTATATCATGTGAATTCCAATTTTAGATTAGATTTGTCATCATGGAAACTCTTTTTGTATGGATCTAAGTCCAAATATGGTGTTGATGCATGTTGTGTGCTTATCAATCCCAAAGGTACCAAATGGATGATCACCTATAGACTAGAGTTTGAGTGCACCAATAACATTATGGAGTATGAATCCTTGGTACAAGGGATCAAGAAAGCAATATAATTGGGAAATGACACTATTCAATGTTATGGAGACTCAGAAATTATAGTTAAACAGGTAAGAAATCATATCCATTATTTATTCCCCCATCTTCGAAATTATAAGAAATTAGTAAAGGACATGACGAGCTCATTCAAATCCTTTAACATCAAATATTTCCCAATATCACAAAATTTTGATGTGGACCTATTAGCCAATACCACATCAAGGCTAATCTAACCTGAAGGCCTCGCTCCTTATACATTTTCAATATAAATTATGTACACGCATTCCATACCTAATAACATAACTAGTTGGAATATATTTGATGATGATGTCTAGATATTAGACTTCCTCATAGCTCAAGATACATTCAAATATTTTTCTATAGATGAAGTCGAACATGAAAATTCTCTATCTGATAATACCTTTCGTTCTAATTTTATTCCTAAGTTAGTCCTCAATCTAGAGATAATCTATGATTTGCAAGATAAGTTCAAAGGAAATCCAAATTCCAAAACATAGAGTTCCACTCTAAATCATAAGACTGCTAATCTAAGTACTCAGCAAAACCCTTGGCTCATTAATAGGACTTGCTTATTCTCCTAAAGAGGAGATAGCTTTAGTAAAATTATGCAAAGAATACAAAGATGTTTTCACGTGGACCTATGAATATCTTAAAACCTTTGATTCTTTCATTATGCAGCACAATACACCCCTAAAGCCTAATGGAGGACCTTATCAACAAAATCTAAGAAATATGCATCCAAGTCTTGAACCATCTATAAAGAAGGATATTGAGAAGCTCTTGAAGGTCGGGATTGTATTCCATGTCACATGCACATAATGGATTTCCAACTTGGTTCATATTCGCAAGAAAAGTGGAGAGATCAGCCTATGTGTGGATTTTAGAAATATCAATAGGGCATCTGAAAAGGATAACTACCTTGTTCCATCCATGGAACAAATTTTGAAAATAGTTTCTGGCGTAGAGATGTTTTCGTTGCTTGATGGCCTTTCAGGATACAATCAAGTTCTGGTTACGAACTGTGACCAACTAAATACTTCCTTCAGAACACCCTCAAGCACCTTTTCCTACAGGAGAATGCCTTTTGGGATAATCAATGCCGATGAAACTTTTCAGAGGGCTATGGACATAGATTTCACATTAGAGGAAATTTTGGGTCTAAAATGGGCCTTATAAGAAAACGTGCCAAAATAAGTTTTTGTGAGTTGGAATTCAAGAACCAATAGAATTTCAATAAAATAAGTCAACCATAATGGTTGAATTGACATATTTGTCATTAAAAAAAACTACTTTTTGTGTTCGTATTTTCGACATATCTCCCTGTGTTTTTACTCAAATTTCGATCGGGAGAGCTCGTTGGATGCAAAATTTGATTCCGCATCCAACGAGTACCCACACTGCATACTTTTGACGGACCTTGCTACCCCAAAAATAAGAAATACCTGAAAAAACATGATGATGATGTCATCATCACATTTTTTCAGGTATTTCTTGTTTTTGGGGTAGCGGGGTCCGTCAAAAGTATGCAGTGTGGGTACTTGTTGGATGTGGAATCAAATTTCGCATCCAACGAGCTCTCTCGATCAAAATTTGAGTAAAAACACAGGGAGATATGTCGAAAATACGAACACAAAAAGTAGTTTTTTTCTTTCTTCCTCCAAAATTAATCAATATTATTTTATTATTTTAACTATTATTTTATTATTTTCCTTAGGAGGCCCATTTTAGACCCCAAAATTCCTCTAATGGAGGTTTGTTACAAAACTCTATCATTTTTTACTTAGATGATATTACTATTTTTACAAAAAAATGACATGATCATTTATTATCTTTGAGGCAAGTTTTCGATAGATGCAGGAAGTATTTCATTTCCTTGAATCCAAAGAAATTGGTATTTACAATCACAGAAGGTAAAATCATGGGATTTATTGTTTTGAAGGCCGAAATAATAATTGACCTAGAGAGTATTGTAGCAATTGCAAAAATAGGTATCCCCAGTTCAAAGAAGGTTATGCAATCTTTCCTTGGAAAGATTAATTTTGTTAGGAGATTTGTTCCTATTTTTGCACAGATTGCCAGACCACTTCAAGACATGGACAAGAAAGATGTTTTATTTAAGTGGTATGACATATAGAAGGATGTGTTCAAGAATATTAAGAAGGATATAATGGAGGCTCCTACATTAATTCCTCCTGATTTTTCGAAAGATTTCATTTTATACACTTTTTCTACTGATGTTTCTTATGCTTCCATGCTTATGCAGAAAAATGAATAGGAAGTAGAGATGCCAGTGTATTTCATGAGTTCCACATTCAAAGGAGCTGAATTAAATTATACACGGATATACAAGCAATCCTATACCATTTACAAATTTCTAAAACATTTCAGGCCCTATCTCTTGATGTCAAATAAGAAGGTGATAGTCACATACGCGGCTATAAGAAATGTGATGATACAAAAGGAGTTTGGAGAGAAAATATCTCACTGAATGACTGCACTCCAAGAGTACAAATTGGAGATAAAACCTACCAATATTGTTAAAGGGAAGGGTTTATGTTTATTGGGAGCCCGATCAAATGTTTGAGAGAAAGAATGACAATGCATTCATGAAGAAGATATGTTAGTTGACACTAGTGATTTTGTTTCTTCTCCGTCATCAGAATGGTACAACAATATTAGATTGTATCTTACTAACAAGTATGCCACTCCAAACCTCGACTTCAGAAAGAGTAGGAATTTGAGACTTAAAGAAACACCTTATCAATTTATTGATAATGTGTTGTTCTGCAGAAATTATGATGGTGTATTTCTCAGGTGCCTTGAAAAACATGAAGCTGATAAAATTTTGGTTAACATGCATGTAGGGCCTGTGGGTGGACACTTCTCAGGAGAAGCTACATCCCACAAGGTACTAAGAGAAAGGAATTATTGCCCACATTGTTTAAATATGCCTATAAATTTTTCAGAAAATGTGATCCTTTCCAAATATGTGCTGGAAAATTGAAGAATATGACCTTTCCCCTTCAACATGTCACTGTCCATTATCCATTCCAACAATGGGGAGTATATTTTTTTGATCAAATTACCCATCCTTCTAAATTGCAGCACAAGTACATTTTGATTGCAACTGATTATTTCACTCGGTGGGTAGAAGCAATCCCCCTAAAGGTTGCCAACACCGACTCAATCATATCCTTTTTAGAGATAAACATCTTTACCAGGTTTCGGTACCTGAATCTTTGGTTTTTGAAAATGTCTCTTACATTAAATCAATTGATCTTACTCAGTATTCCATTGAAAAGGGGATAAAGGTAAAGTATTATGCTAATTATTACCCACAGGGTAATGGCTTCGCAGAATCGTCAAATAAGAATGTAATCAATATCTTGAACAAGACTGTGCCTGAAAACCACAGAGATCAACATACAAATTTTTTTAATGGTTTATAGGAAGACATTATTACTCCTAAAGTATCCATTGGAAATTCTCCCTACTTCTTGGTTTACGTTAAAGAGTCTTTCTTACCATCGAGCCTTCTCCTCCCATCACTACACATTACGCAATCTTTTTCACAAGATGATGATTCCTCTCCTCTGGAAGACCAAATCAATACTCTTCTTAAGTTAGAAGAGGAAAGAGAGAAATCTATGAACAAGTTATATCATCACAAACAATTGGTGAAAATATGGTTTGATGATAAGTCTTCCACTAGTCGTGAATTTTAGATTGGGTATATGGTGCTTAAGTGGGACAAACACCACAATGACAAATGAGACTATAGAAATATTTAGCATCTGTGGTTAGGGTTGTTGATTGTTACAGAAAATATCGGCCCTGGAAATTTCCACTTACAAACGTTGGAGGGACTTTCTAAGGCCTATCCAACAAATGTCCAACTCCTCAAGATGTACTTTTCTTGAGGTAAGTTTCACTTACCTGTACATAATATGTGGTTTGATTGATTTCTTTTTTTTACAAAACATTGTTTGCTTACAATAGCTAGTGTCATTTGGTAAAGTGGTTTATCCTTAGAACATCTTGACTAAGGAATTTTAATTCGGATATGTCATAAATTTATACTTGGTTTATACCCAGATCAGTATCTTTATGAGAAGGAAATCCAGAATCTATGCTGACCTTCTTACATTGAATCTTCATTTCCAATGATCACTATATTTATCTATCCTTGTAATAATGATCGAGTTCTAAGGAGTACTCTCACATTCTTGCCAAATGTTTCAGTGATCATTGGTATCATAGATATAATAGCTTATTTAACCTATGTTCTCTTCTGATATCACCTTGATCACCTTGTAACTAATAAAATCACCCTAATAAGTTTAAGTCGCAAGATAGGGTGTCTTATCACAAGCCATCCTATCATTTTCATGGATATTTTTAGTGAATGACATTACCATCAGCTGGTTCCCAAGGCAGGGTAATGCTTACAGTTTTCATTTGTAAATTATTTCCTGATGATTTAAGATACAACTTGTTGTATTCAAGGACAAGGGGTCTTATCACAATCTAGCCTAAACATGTTCATAGACCTTACTTGGACTGAAATTACAAATAGGTGGTTACCATGGCATGGTAATTTCTTTTGGTGCAAAATCCAATAGACAAGTAGTCTATTGACAAAGCTAGCTTGTTCATTTTCCAGGTAAGACCTGTGTGTGGCATTGTTTCTTATCAAGGAAGTGGTCTTGTTACAAATGTCATACTAAAAAAAAAGGTGTCATATATATTCCTAATAAAATCCATATTCAAGGTGATTAATGGTTTGAAGATCATGACAAAGATCCAAGGTTTTTACAAGAATCTTACCTAAAACTACCCCCATCATTGACATTTTGTTTATAGGAGTACTTTAGTGCTTTTAAGGATTCTTCATTTGTTGAGCATCATTATTAGTTTTTATGGAGTTGTAATATGTCAATTGTATATTTTTCTCTATTAGATCTCGTTGTATTCTTATTGAGTTCACTGTTTGGTTATGAATTGAATATATTTCCATACTGACATATCTTCTTTGAAATTGCTATCTAAAAATGTATAGAGATAATTGCTTCTCCTAGTGAGTCGCGAGTAGTTGCTGGAAACAAAAGATCCCATTTTGATAGCTCAAAATGGGACCCCCATTAGCATTTAAATGGGATTTTGAACTCATGATATTCTTATAGGAATCCTTAAATGTAAGTATATTGTTTTGGGTTTAATAAAACTTCCTCATAATCCTTGTTTTTTTGGTTTTATGGATTTTGAAAGCATTTTTTTATTTTACAAGTATTATTTTTTCTCTTCTGCTTTCCATATTCTTCTTTCCGCTAAGGTGGATCATGGAAATCCTTTTTTTGGAGGTTTTCATAAAATCATTTTTCTGACTTCTACTTTCTGCTAAGGCAGATCGCAGGATTGTCTTTTTGCGTTCAATAAAAGGTTTTTTTCCAACTTATGTGTTCCACTATGTGGAAGGAATATATCATAAATCAATTATTCTCAAAAAAACCTTTAATTTTTTTCTCTATTTCCGCTTTCCACTAAAGTGTGTTGTGGAAGTCAGAAAAGTCATTTTTTGCACTATTATGTTTTATTATTTTTCCTTTTTTCACTTTCTACCTATGCGGAATACGAAAATTCAATAATTTTTCTTGTTCACTAAATTTATTTCTGACTCCCTCGTTCCAAAGGCAGATATGACCAAGACAGAAACACCAGAATCCAAACTTTTCTAACTTCTTACTCCCGCATTTTAGTTTCGCACCTTGATCTTTGTTGTCCATTTATGCTAGATCTACAATCTAGATCTATTTTTCTGTTGTGATTTGAGTTATATAGTATGTTCAAATTTACAAAGTTCTTTACCATTTTCACTTGTGTTTTTACTGCACTTGAATATTTTAACTGTGGATTTTCTCGCTCAAGCTCACGAATTCTCTGGTTTTCAAAGCTTCCCATCAGTAAGTTTGGCCCTTCATGACCATTTATTCTTTTATTTCTAGACTGTAGTAATATTTTAACCATGGTTTCTAAATTTCAAATAGAAATGGCATCCTCTACACCTAGAAACACAAGGTTGAAGACTACTATGCAAGAGCAGAAAAGCAAAGACCCCAACATTGAAGTATTAACAGATACTAGTAGGTGTGTTTATGAAACCCTCCATATGGACTGGTCGAGCAATTTATGCCATTTTTATAATGATTGTTTCTCGACAATTTTCCATGACCATCCTGCATATCCGAGAATTCAGAGTTCCCATCTCCACCTCATTGCTTCAAGACCTCCTTTCATGCCATACACAGACCTAGTTAAGTGGGAGTTGGATAATGCTAACCCTAGGGAACATATTTTTCATGACCATATCGGTACTTTTGTGGCCTCCTTCCACCCTAACAGTTTTTCCATAGCTTATTTACTTGGACCTACCAAACAACTTATGAGCTCCAAATTTCTAGATGAAGCCATTTACCAATTCAATTATGAGGAGGTAGTGAAATCCTGGATGGAAAATCCGACTAAGTTTCTTCCCCAAACCATGGAATTCTTATGCCATTTCCTGGTGCAGGGAACCTTTCTCATTTATTCCTTCCATGTTCTGTCCTTTGTATGGGTCAACCAATTGCTCATTGTTTAAATTTGAATGGGTTTTGATAGCCCATCATATTCTACTTACAGGTGATTCATTCAATTGGGAACATATTTTATCATTTTATCTGAATAAGGAGATTGAAAAATATCAGAAGAGCCCAGCCAATAGAAATCTGACTTTTTATATGTCAGGTATGTAATGGATGTATTTTGCGTGAACTCTTACTTTCCTGCCCTAGGTTCAAATTGGAAAAAGGATTCTCTGGTTGTACACATATACTGTTCTGATATGTGGGAGGACAATTTTGTCCCTCGAGTCTAGGAGATTTGTGACCTATTCCTTGGGTCTATGTATCATAAAATATTCAAGACTCATTCTCCGCCATTTTCTAAGAGAGCCAAATCATTAATTGCATTGCATAGTGATTGGTATGTTGGAGAATATTTATCCTATATTAGAATTTGGGGCATCAACACAGTTCATTTGCTGCCCATAATAGTTCCAGACCGCATGGTATTACAAGAATTTCCCTTTCAAACTATCATTGATGGGGTGTTTCTAAAATCAGCATGGCATAAAACAAAGGATTGGACTAAGTTTCCATTGATTTTAGATCCTCTTGTTCTATATACTTCCACCCATGAAACTGTGCTAGGCAAATAAATCACTAATATTAACCTGGGGGAATCCCCCAGAAGAATGCATGACCCTAAGGATTATCTAGCTAGTCTCTTTATACAGGAACACACTAAGTTTTAGTATTCTCATGAGGATCATCTTGATGATTCCATCTACAGGTCGAATATAGATTTTCAATAAGAATTGGGAAATATTATTGTTCCATATGTGAAGGCTCATCTTCAAGTATCAAAATATTTTGAAGCAATCCACTCTCCATTTCATAAAAGTAAAATTGGCCATATAAGAAAACCTTCATAGGAAAAACATAGAAAAGGAATCCCAAGATCAAGCATCAATATCTTATGCTTACCTTGATGCACAATCAAAAGATAAAGGTAAACATGTTATGGAGACCTCTATGAGAACACAACCTTCACAGATGTTGAATACTTTGCATAAACGGGAAAAGATCAAGAGAAATATTGAAAAGATCAGTTCTCAACTGAGGACACACACAAAGGAGGATGAACCTCAACCTAAGAAAAGAGAACTCAAATCATTTTTCAATAGGTACAGGTACCAGAGGCACCAACTGCTAAAACAAATCACGTACCTCAAGAAGTACCCATAGAAGAGAAGTAAACACCACTAGCTCAACTTGGTCCTTAAGAAAAAGTGCCGCAGCAGATCCCTCCATTTCAACAAGTAGAAGCTCCACCATAGCCTGAAATTGAAATTCGTGAAATTCATAGTGACCTAGAGGAAGAGGTTGGGCCTACCAAATTCCCTATGAATATTATCACCTCTATTACATCTTCAATTCCTGATACACAGTTTTCTGAAAGTATTTTTGATTCTTCATTATCTCATTTTTCTTTTTCAGAGTTATATTTAAAGAAAATTCTTAAGGATACCACTAGAGACCCATCGGTATTGGAAGAAGTTCCCAATAGGAATTCCCCTTCCTCTCCACCTATTTCATTGACCCCCCACACATGCCACACTACCCCAACATCCTCACATAATCAATTTTCCCAAGTAGAAATGCCCTCCAGTTCCACAATTATTTCTCCCCAAATTGGTGCCCCTACCCTCACCTCTTCTTCATCCCTTGTATCTATATTTCCCACTTCTCCCATGGTTGTTTCACCCATTAATGTGGAAATCCCAGTCTCCCAATCACAAATTGATCCCCTAGTCACCCCCCCAATAGGAAACCATTTCACCTTCCAAAGGGATGGAATATTTTGGTGAGGATAATGTGGTTTCCCTAGGAAAATATTTTTGGAGCAAGAAGGACAAGGAAATAATGAAGAAAGGAAATAAGAGGACAAAAGAAGGAACAATCAAATAGGTTCCTGGCATTAATACATATTCCCATGACATAAAACAAGGGACTTTAGACATAATAACTGCCACGGGGGCATTTGTAGGAGCTAATTATGATTCGGTGTCATGGATGAATAAATACCTTTTGAATAAAGAATAAGAGCTCCAAAGAATCAAACAAGATTTGGTGGTAGCTGAGGCATGCCATAAACAATAGATCCAACTCCTAAAATAAGAGCATGAAGAGAGATTGAAACAATTGCAGAAGAAGAATGAATATCTCAAGCATCAACTTGAGAATTCATATGTGCTCAATCAGCAATAGGTAGAGAATATTTCTACCCTTGAGAAACAACTCATGGAGTCACATCTAGCTTCAGTTTCTTCATCTTTCTCCAGATTTATAGCTAAATCATTCAAGCAGTTAGCATGTAGATTTCATGATCAATTCTATGAGTCTATTGTCAATTTGTATACAAGTTTTTATGAAATGCAAGAATTGTACAATTCATTTGAATGACAATAATATGTCCTACAAGATCATCATGCTCGAAGGATGACAACAATCAAGGCATTTGATAACATGTTAGATTGGAAAAAACACGTCAGAGATAGAACACATGATTTGTCAGTGATGGATAAGCTTCAGACCAAGAAAGCCAAAGACAATCGAGACCTGGGATGGCATATGTCATGTGGTGGAATCCACCATTAAGGATAGACATGTAGCATGCAAATGTAGGTGGACGGATCTCGAAACTTTGCTCAGTTTTTTGGAGTTTCATTCTCTAGATTTGATTAACCAGGCGCTTCCCCCTAAGGTCAAATTAGATGAAATGGAACAGATTTTTCATGTATCTAAGGAGTAGGTTCAGGGTGTAAGCCAGCTCACTTTGCAGGAGATCACGAGGTGGATCGAGATACCTAATGTTGCAATGGTCAAGATACATGTCCACCTTGGAGAGTGGATAAAGTCAAGAAGAGGGAGATTGTATCCCAAATCTGCAAAACAAAAATTCACCTGGAGCATGCAAAGTATCAAGATATTGACAATTTGACGGACTTAGATTCCAAGTGGCATTCCTCCCTTGGAAAATATTGAAACTACTTTATTTTGTAATCCCTCATATTAGAAATTTTCCTTTTTGTAAAATTTGTAACATTATTTAAAGGGAAGGATTTTCCCAAGAAGTGGAGGAACTTTGCATATTAAGCCTAGGAGTATACTGAAGAACAGACTACCAAGTTACATAACATGAAAGCTCATTATTTTTGTACTTTGTAATTTTTTTCAAGTTCATGAAATTAAAGTTATTTTGTGCTATGTTTTATGTTTTTCATTAAATGTCTTTAATTAATTATAGTCATTCTTCCATCTTTATGGCATGCTAACTATTGGTTGTATCTATTAATGTGTTAATCCACGTATTGATTTTTCTCACGCATTTGACATATTGGATGGATGTTAAACAAAATGACTTTGTTTTGTCTACATGATCTATTTTACAGTCGATCATTAGTTATTGATCGTTGGTACTGATTTGTCAAATAGTATTGCCTCTTGAACATGGTGTAAATCAGTAACATTTAAATAAGTTATTTGCAATGTTTTGTATAAGATTTATTTGAATTTGGATAAAGGGATTGGTCTTAATTTTCATGTTTGTAAGTTGAGTGATTAATTTTATTTGCCTATTATATTTTGCAACTATCCAATCCTAAGTCCACTTTTCACCCTGCTTAAGTTTTCTTAAATAGTTAGTCTAGGAATTTGTTACTTTGAATATTTTTCTCTCTTGTCCTAAGAACATATATTGTTGATATGATAAACCCTTGTGCCAGTGGAGGCCTTGTATCCATAGGAATTAGTCATCCCAAACAACTCGAGGATAGGATCATATCTACGTGGTATTGATTTGAAGCCTTTCTAGTTTGACTTTTTTCTTCTCTTGATTTCCTTGTAGTTTTATCCAGCAACCTATAAACGAGGTTGTGAATGGAAGTCTCGGTGGGAAACTCTATTGAACATATGTTCCAACTTAAGAAAATAGTTAGACAATTTCAAACAAAGATGCAATTAGATAATTTCAAATAATTAAACACATACATGTTGAATCATTCAAAGTGTAATTAAAATCATACATGTACTTACGAATCTTTCTCTATCTATGATGGAACTGTCTCAGATGCAACATACTCATTAATCCCACTCTACATAAAATATATTGTATCAATATTAAGATGTATTAGATGTGTCAATCCCTACTATAAATATCTAAATCATGATGATAAATAAAAAACTAATGTTCTTATAAGTAATGGTGAAACACCAAAATCATATGCACTATTGACCACTGCATCCATATCATTAACATCAATAGGAGGAGTATGGGATTCTGGACTGTCATTGGAAACCAGTTGTAAATGTGTTCACATAAATTGTTAGATACTTCAAATATAAATAATTTATGAAATAATTGAACACTATGATATAAAAAATAATAAACTATGTGAAGAATGAATTTGACTTACATATTGGAGTAACCCATCGTCGTGAAACTATGAAGAAGGCCCATAGAATATGTTTCAACAAGTTGTGCAACGATGTGGTATGATGAGATGCTATGAACCCTTTGCATGTATAGTGTGATCTCTAGATATGGTAGGATATGGAGACCTAAGTGGATCCTCTATGTGTGATGGTTCAACCCCAAATGTTCCATCCTGAGATGTGCCAACCCCTTGGCCTACATTTCCCTCGACATAAGTCCTGTGTTGAAGCAATGTATCTACCAAATGGAATAATGACTCAGTTGTGTCATTAATCACAGGACCTGTAGGAGGATAAAATTGAGGGAGGTTTTGTATGCATGGAGGTATTCCCACATGGTTTGGACCAGTCCTCTCCCCTTTCCTATCTTGGGGAATCCCGTGTATTACCCCCTGGAACTCTAAAATATCAAAGTAAATTACATGTTTACCCAATATAAACTCAACATACAATTTCTTGAGGAAATAGAATGGGATGTCTCTATTCCCATGAGGGTCTTCATTGAAGACCATGTACCAGCGATCCATCCAGTTGGATTTAATATTTGGATCTATGCACAAGTCTATAGAAATGTGTGGTTGACTAGTGGGAGGAACCAATCCAGTGCTAAGGTCCTGGAATAGTGAAAAAAGTTTTTCTTTTGTTGTCTTTAATTTTTTTACATCTTTGTAGCTCATCCCATTGGAGTAGTATTGCCTCTTGGAATCCCTGTAGGAGATAATGCTGTACAGTTCTCCCTGGGAATTCAAAATTGTATTTGTAATTTTATCTAGTGCCTCTCCCAATGACCATCATATGTGGTACCCCCCCCCCCCCCCCCTCATGTTCCTCCTCCATGTGTTCATTATATGGATTTGGGTTATTGGTGGTTTAATTTTGCACATTTTCTTCATGATTTGTGTTGTTTGTTAATATAAAAACAACAAATTTTAAAATGAATTATTATTTCATTCTTTGTTTTAATTAAAAATTTATTAAATTAGAACGAAAAAGCAAAGCAATTCTTACCTATTCCAAAACCAAAAAAATCAAAGAAATTATTTCCTAATCCAAAACCAAAAAATCAAAGCAATTCTAACCTTCTATTGCATTCAACCTTGTCGATCTCCTCCCTCAAAATGGGCCCTCCAAATCGCATGCAACCTATATCTCCTTCTTGATATATCTCCATTCCGTTCTTCATGGCTTGCAATGCAAAATAAAAAAATAGAGGTCATGGGCCTGTGTTTTTTTTTAATTTTACAAATCCCACTTGTGATATATCACACATGCGATACATCGCACTTGGGATATATCACACTTGCAATTTGTACTCTTCCAAAATGCATGTGCAATATATCACACCTGATTTTTCTTTGTTTTTAGGCTCTGGTTTTCTGAACCAATCCATCAATAATGCATATGCATTATATATTTCATTTTTCGGACTTGCATTTTGGATTTATATAATGGCACTAAAAAGTGTAACCATATTCATGCATGCACCCTTATTTGTTTTGATAAGAATTTGGAACTCTTACTTATACCTTCCATAACTACTTAAAAGAAGAAACATTACTTAGTAGTTAAAGGGAGAATACAACACCATAACCAACATAAGATTCAGGTGCACAAAGTTTACTAGGCATTGCGACCTGAGAAAAAAGACCAAATGGAGCTATAGAAGCACAGCCTCCTCACCTCCCCATCCTTAAGAAGATAGAAAGTGTTGTGGAGTGGTGTGATAGATAGAAAGTGTTGTGAAGTGGTGTAATAGAGCTCATCTTCTTGTGGGTTGTGCTATTGGTATTTTGATGACAAGGGTTTTAGGGTTGTGGCCATGGAACCCCTAATTCATAACAAGAATACAAGGTTTCATTTTTTTCTTTTTCCCCTTTTTATATATCTATTTAATTATTACCCATTGTGTAGCACTCTAGGATTATGTGGCCATTAAGGTCGTAGTTGTGGACAACGAAAAAATGGCATTATATGCAAAAAGTTTAATTTATTATGTTATGTTTTCCTTTATTATAATTTTTTTCTTGTGTAGGAAGACACTTGTGCTCTCTTGGTGGGTTTAGTTGACACATGGATTGGTAATTTAAAAGATTTTGGGCTTTAAGAAAGCCTCTCATGATTTTGCATATGGTTTTTAACATAAAAGAAAAACTAGGGATTTTTTTTTTTTTTTTTTAGAATGCCCATGCACAAATATCTTGCCACAAAATAGATGGGTATGTGACAGCATAAGTAAGAATGGTGCCATAATAGTTTTCACCTCCCTTTTACATACTTCTGTAAATTGACACCAGTAATTGTTTCTCTTAGTAAACAACGGAAGTTTTTTATTTTATTTATTTATTTTTAACTATTTTACTAAACTTTCTGAGTCCTTATATTTGGATTTGTTTCATAAATAATCTTGTATAGTAACAAAAAATATTTGTAGACGGGCATGTGTCTGATTCTCCATTATTATTCTGCCCTGGATTGTTTTTTTTTGTAACTATAAAGTGATAAAATTGTGTTGTGATTACCATCCCTTCTAATTATCCATTCTAACTAGGTTTTTATTTTCATTTTTATATACAAGTTAGTCATTTTGCATGAAGTACTGAAGCAAGAGTAATTAGGTTTGTATTTTTATTTTTATTTTTATATACACCTTAGGCATTTATCATGAAGTACTCAAGCAAGAGGGTTTTTCATAGAAGAGAAGGCATGGTATGCTACTAGCATTGTTCTTAAGGTTTTTAATATTCTTTTGACCATTCTTCCTCAATACCGTTGCTCATTTTATCATCCAAAACTTAGAACCTACTTCTATTTCTCTAATAATCTTCATTTAATAGTGAGCCTCCATACTAACTCACCTCTCCAAAATGGTTTTGTTTAAAACCAAATTTTTCGTCTGAATATATGAGTTATTTTCTATCTAAAATCTCTAAAATATTGTTTTATAATGGTTAGTATATTTTTTAAATATATATATAGTAGGACCTTAAGGTTTCAATTTTCAAACAGGGCTCTGATACCATTATGTAGTGCTCCCTCCGTCACCAGGTAGCACTAACTCCATTTATTCCTAATATTTTATGTGAACCTCTATTCTAATGAAATATCAGTTTAACATCATTTTTTTTACATTATTCTATGGAATATGTTCTAGAAAATTATGATCGTACAACTATGTAAAACATTTACAATACATACTAAATTCAACAGTTTAAATGATGCTCGTAGAATACCTGATAGAGGTGTTTGTAGTAGATCTTGTAGTTAATGCATATTCCATAGGTTCCTTCAGCCTCCTAGACGAGCCTAAAGGAAAAAAAAATGAATGAACCACCCACCCAGCCATATCTTATTGTGTCGGCTCTAGGAAATCGAAAGATTTATTATCCCTCAAGCCCACAATCCTATAATCTGAATAGCATCCTTCCATAGCTTAGGATATCTCAATCCATAATTCGATCTCCATAGTTAAATTTCCCCTCTTGCTTTGAGTTTCCCACCTCCTCAACTCCATGAGTTAACCCCCTCCTCGGTTTACCTCCTTCCTCCCCAAATTTCTAAGTCCTCTTCCTTCCCTCAAAGAAAAATAAAAGCAACAACTCCCCACATTCTTCTTTGTGAGATATCCTTTAAATTCCTTTTCCTTCCCCCAACTTCATCCTTACTCCACCACCTTCACCCTCTAGGTATTCTTGGGAAATATAAATCATAAATACACCACACTAATCAAAGATAAAATAATGTTTAAATAGTTCTTTTAGATTCCCTATTTCTTTCTAGCAGTAAAATAAATAAATGCTAACTATGTTTGTTCCATTGGAATTTAGTTATTATCATCTACTTCATCCAATAATAAGCGTGCCTTATCTTATTATACTAAGTTATGTAATATATAATTTATTCCACCACTTGATCCTTAAATGCAGTGAGGATAATACAATAAATACCAGTTTGACTTTTGATATGAAGGTTTCTCATATCTTAATTATTCCATCCAAATCCATATTTGAAAATGATGTTTTCTTTACAAATAAAGTTTAAACACTCATATTATATGAATATAATAATATCAAATCTACAATCACTTTCAATTATTTCAAAATAACAACAATATTCCTTTTAAGAACACCTTGAAACTAAAATCATGAAGTAACATTTATTCAAAATACTTATAATAATAACAAGGGGAATATAGGTGTTAATAACACTAAAAATATGATTGGTCTAAATTGAACAATCACTATGTTATTTACAATAACTATCTGATGACAATTCCTTATTAACAACAACAATTAATTACTAATGCATCACTTATGTTTAACTAATAATTGAATTGACCTAATTGACATGTTTATGCTTATCAAAAAGATTACATAGTCATCATTCAAACTTGAGTAATTCACAATTGAATTTTATCTCAAATAATCATTACAATCATTTATCATGTTAAGTATTTACCACATCAATACTAGAGTATATGTACTAGATATGCGGCCATGGCCAGTGTACGCATAGATCATATACGTACTATAAGAAAACATCATTTCACCTATGCATATTTAATAACTGACAAAATAATATTAGTTCTCCTAGAAATAGTAATCATACAAACAAGACATGACATAAGATATATATAACCAAATCAACATAGCTCCAACATAAACATATCATCATCATCAATCATTAATAATTAATCAATCAAGTTAAAACATCATTGATACTTTAGATTCACAATAGGTAATAAATCAATTGTTCCCAAGGAACACGGCACTTACTACCACTTACTAGGTATCATAAGTACCCAACCATCAACAATACTAACTAACATGTCCTCCCATCCTAACCTATGTATGCATCTTCCCCACTCTTCCTCTGCTATTATATAAGTGGATTACGGCTTCATTGACCTGACCACATAAGAACGTGAGAGCGATTGTGTCGGCTCAATAGTAGACCTAACCCCTCCTATAAGGAATTTTACCGTCATCATCACAACAACTTGGGGAGCCTATTTTAGCACGACCCTCCCATGACCTCGAGTATCATTGTAGCAGAGGGTGGGAAATACATCCAACCCTCTCAACATATTGGGTCTATGCCCTATCAATTCATACTCTGTTGCTATCAAGATTATTGGATTATTTCATCGTATCATAATTTTGGTAAATAAATCTCTCTGCAAAATGTGTACTCCACCAAACATCATATCAAGTACCCCAGCTATTTAATATCTCTAGTGTCTTGCGTATTATTACTTTGCACATATATATTTACAACAATACCTCTATACAATCGTTAGTCGTTCCATATTATCAACATCATTTCCTTTCATCACATAAAATAGTTAAACCGATCACATCATGGGTTTGTATCCACGTACTGCATCATACATATCACATTTCATCAAGGATGACGATTAAACATACAAAGTATTTATGAAATAAATTAATCTCATAATAACTCCGACATAGTCTCTGCATAAACAAAATAACATCATCAGAATGATAACATAATAACATCATAATCGTAGTATAAACATAAGAGTAGTAACATGATAAACACAGTAACAACAACGATGAGGTCTCACATGCCGAATATGTAGTTTACTCAGACTAGCTGAGTCCAACAAATAATAAGCAAATAAAGTGTAGTAGGTTTGTCTAAAAGATGTATAGTAAAAAAATATGGGGCATTACGAATAAGTTCATTTATGTAATTCGTCCATATTAGTTAATTTAATATCTATTGAACTAGGTATATATAATCTACCTTTGTGTAGTAATAACCCTCTTATGTTCAGACTAATATTTGTTTTTATTTGATTCCTTTCATTTTTTGTGGTCTTTTATTTTAAGTTTTGATACTCGTTATCAAAATTTCCTACAATTAAAGTTTTATTTTCTAAATCTAATTCATAATTACTGCTTTCATATAACAGGTTTTTGTGATGACTTAAATTGTATGCAACTTTATTCTCTTTTCCCTTTATATATTTTATTTCAAAATCATATTATCTTAGAAATGACAACCACCTAGCTTGTCTAGCATTAATATTATGTTGATCAAACAAGTATTTTAAACTTATATTATCTGGCATTAGTAAGAATATTCTTTCGATCAGGTAGTTTCACCACATCTTTAGTGCATGTATGATGGTAGTTAGTTCTAGGTCATGAGTAGCATAATTCTGCTTGTTTTTTTTAAATTCCTATACTTGTAGGCTATGACATAGTTTTCTTGGATTAGTGCTCTGCCTAAACCTTATTTACATGTTTCGGTACATATGACAAAATCTTTAAAAGGATAAACAATTTTTAATATAAGAGTCGTGGTTAACAAATGTTCTAATTTATTAAAACTTTTAGTACATTTTTTGCTACAATCAAATTTCTTACCTTTCTTTTGTAAGTTATGGGGTATGCTATCTTGGAGAATCCTTCAATGAATTTCCGGTAGTAACCAATAATCCCAATAAATGATCTTATGTTGGTTACATTCTTTGTAACATGCCATTCAATGATAACTGCAATCTTATTGGGATCGAATAATATCCCATATTTACACACTATGTGCCCTAGATACTAAATTTTGTCTTTAAAGAAGTCTCACTTGCTAAACTTAGCAAACAATTGTTGTTCCCTTAACACTTGTAATATTATTTTTAATTGTTCTTCGTGTTCTTTCTTATTTTTAGAGTAGAACAATATGTCATCGATAAAGACGATTACGAATTTATCTAGGTTTTTGCTTAATATACTATTCATTAAAAACAAAAATATGTCGATGAATTTGTTAACCCAAAGGATATTACGACAAACTCGTAATGACCATATCTAGTTCTAAAAGAAGTTTTAAAGATGTCTTCATCCTTGATCGAGACCTTAAATCTATTTTTGATAATATAGTTTCCCCTAGAGACTCATCAAATATATCGTCAATCCGAGGAAAATGATATCAATTTTTAATAGACATTTTCGTTATTTGTCGATAATCTATACATAGTCTTAAAGTTCCATCTTTTTTCTTTACAAATAAGACCGGTGCTTCTCAAGGGGAAACACTAGGTCCAATGTACTTTTTATCAATTAGTTCCTCTAATTGTGATTTAAGTTCAGCAAGGTCTACTATATTCATCCGATAGGGATATTTTGATGCTAGTACCACCCCCAGTACCAAATTGATCATAAATTCTATATCCCTCTTTGGAGATAGTCTGAGAACTTCTTTTGGAAATATGTCTTTAGAATATTTTAAAATTGGTATATTCTCTATTTTAAGTTTATTATATTTCTCTTTTCTGTCCATTACATATAATTCAAAAACTTTGCATCCCTTACATACGTACCTTTTCATCTGTAAGGCAATGATTTCTCTTATAGTAACATTTCTTGGAATTCCTTTTACAATAATGGTATTACCTTTATCATCTAAACATGTGAAAGTTTTATCTTAGTAGTTTGACATAACTCTATGTTTCTCTAACCAGTCCATTCCTATCTTCAAATCATAAGACCCTAACGGTAAGATATTTAAGTCAGCATGTGTATTCAATTCATTCATGATAAATTCATAGTTTTTCACATAACTAGTGACATTCTATTTTGTGCATGTAGGAAGTTGTACCAGTCAAGATTTTTAGAACTTATCTTGCTGTAATTTATATAATTCTACAATTCTAGGTATGCATAACTTAGACATTCACATGGATCAATTAGCATAGAAATGGTTTGTCTTTTATCATACTTTACATTTCAACCATTGATGTTTGATGGTCTGCTTGTCGATTCTTCAATGTTGCATTGATTCTGGGCATACTTCTTTCCATATCCCCCACTGTAGTAGATTCTTGAATTGAGTGGAAATTATTAAAAATTTTCCTTCTTATGGAGAAATATTTAAATTAATGTAGCTCGCCACATTCCCAGGATTTTAGTGGTTTCCTTTATGCAATATTTTTATTAAATACAGTGGGTGGTTCCCTTTCTTTTGTTGAAGGATTCAATCGCTTAAATATTTTATAATTATTCCCTTGATATCCTTGGTAGTTATTCCCATTGTTCTTATAAACTTAGTATTTTCCTTTTTTCTGATTAAAATTGTCACGTCTTTTACATGGTCTTTTAGTTTTCTAGTTAGGTATATTTTCCCTTTTATTCTTATTATGATCATAGCAGAAGTTTGCTTTTCCCATTTCCTCTTCCATAGTTTTCAGAATATCATACTCAATCCTCTCTTTGAACATAAGAGGTAAACAACGAAGAAAGAGTTGAATTTTTGGTTTATCGTTAATGATATAAGGCACATAACTAAGTAAACTTGAGAATTTACTGCATATCTCTTTCATGGTCATAGCACCTAATCATAATTCATAAATTTCTTTATCTTTTTATTTGTAATACTATTCTAAGAGATACTTTCGTTTAAAATGTTTCTTGGAGGTTTTCCATGTTACATACATGGGGATTTCACAAGAGAGGAAATATCATATCACGTCCATTCATTTTGCAAGTTTGAATACTCCTAAGTACCTCAAAAATATATTTCCCTGTATTAAGGGGTCAAGGAGAATTTTAAATTGAGATAGTAATATAAATAGTTGGAGTTATTTTATTTGGGTAGGTTGAGGACTAATCTCTAAAACATGGGATCAATTCATACCTCCACATCATGGGATAAATTTATACCTCCAAATCACAGGTTGGATTCATACCACAATTCATTTGATCATTTCTTCTTCCAACAGAGACTTGAACCTTTTTGTAAAGATCTAGGATCAAGTTCTACAATTGTATTTCATTTTTTAAAATCTTGATAATATTGCAACTATTTTAGTTAGCTCAACTTTTGTTTTGTTTTTGTGGGGTTACACTTTTGTCTTCTTAGCAAAATTAATTAGATATGAGGTATGACTCTTGGAATATAAGGAACTATGGTATTAGAATTTTGTTGCATTGAGATAACCAAGATGATACTATTTTATTAAATTATCCATAATTTTATTGATGTGATGTCCAAAAGGTTGTTTTTTCCATTTGTTATGAATATGTATTCAAAATATTTCACACTTTATCCATAATTGAGGTTGAGTTTACTTATGTTAAAACTGAGGAATTCTTGTAACATTATACCTTTTGTTGTTTTATAAGAGGCCACTTTCAAAAATGTGTTTATTTTATCGATAGAAGTCACATTGAAGCCTATGACACTGTTTAGTATGCTTGAACATTCATTTTGTTCCTCATCAACTCAAAAGTTAAGAGATGCAGCTAATCAAGAATTTCAAAGTTGAACAATTGTATTGTATTTTTTATAGGAGTCATTAGAGGAAATTTGAGGTCTAAAATGGGCCTCCTAAGGAAAATAATAAAATAATAAAATAATAGTTATTAATTTTGGAGGAAGAATGAAAAAATTACTTTTTTTGTTTGTATTTTCAACATATCTCCCTATGTTTTTACTCAAATTCCAAGTAGAAGAGATCGTTTGATGCGGAATTTAATTCCTCATCCAACGAGTACCCGCACTACATACTTTTGATAGACCCCACTACCCCCAAAACAATAAATACCTGAAAAAACATGATGATGATGTCATCATCACGTTTTTTCAGGTATTTCTTGTTTTTTGGGTAGCGAGGTCTGTCAAAAGTATGCAGTGTGCATAATCGTTGGATGCGGAATTAAATTCCGTATCCAATGAGCTGTCCCGCTCTAAATTTGAGTAAAAACATAGTGAGATATGTCGAAAATACGAACAAAAAAAGTCGTTTTCTTTTATGACAAATATGTCAATTCAACCATTATGGTTGACTCATTTTATTTAAATTCTATTGGTTCTTGAATTCCAACTCATAAAATTTATTGTTGGCACGTTTTCTTATAAGGCCCATTTTAGACCCCAAATTTCCTCTAATGTCTATTAAAAGATCTAACTCTTCAGTTTTTTGGTTGGGGTTTAGGTAGGTATTGATATTCAATCAAACCTTTCTCAACAACAACCAAGAAAAGTGATATAAAGGTTTCTTGGGTCCCTGGAACCAAGAAAAGTTAGATTATTCTTTCTTGACTAATTATTTCTTTCAAATTTTTGTATTCTTCTTTAACATTTTCACATTCTTAGGTAGGAATAATTGTTAGATTGAGTTATATTTTGCACATTCATAATTGTAGTTTCAATTCTTATATGAAAGGAATCCATCTTAATAATTTATTGGAACTCACATGAACATAGGTGAAAGTCTAAATCCTTATTTACATACCCTATGGGTTATCGTTACCATGAAATTGTATCATATAAGTTTCGCCATATGTGTATCAGTATACCTATTGCATTCTTGAAACTTAATAATGGATATTTTTCCTTCTCGTGTAAACATTAAAAAAAAATAGATATAATTCAAGAAAAGGTAACTAAATGTTGTTAATTCCCTTGATTGCAAGAATAAATGAGGAAGTGGAGGAAATTAATTGTATCTTGTGAATGACCCAAATCCAATCTATGCACATGATCAATGGTTTTATTGGAAAGTAAGGAGAATTTTTCTATGTTTATTTGGGTTCAAACATCAATGGTGTTTGTTTTCATAGGAAGGTAGGAAAGTCCTTCTATGAAAGGGTTTCAATTTTTCATTTGTATTGATCTTAATTTATTAAGCTTATAGAAAACATGAGATCTCTATGGCTATACATGTATTTAAATGATATAAAATTAGTATATTAGCAAGTTGTGGTGTGAAAAATATGCAATTATCATCTTTTCTAAGCATTGCATTGACTATTGGACTATCATCCTTTCACATTATTTGTTTCATTGATCTCTTTATTGGGTTTCCTTTTACACATTTTTCCTTCCCCGTTACTATTTTGTTAGGTATTCCACTATCCAACACTATAAATTGATCAGTTTCCCATGCAATACTCATGGGATCATTATTATCATTATACTATTATTTTATTTAGCATCTTGTTTGCATATACTAAGATGTGTTAGGGATCTTGTTTGTTACAACTTGATAATATTGTATAAAGGGGGTATTAAAATTGGGTGGATATAAATGGATACCTACAATATGTGATGAAACTAGGTTTTTTTAATTGGAAAGGTATAATGGGAGGGGGTGCAACAATACAATTTTTGGAGACATTTTCTAATATTTAGTGAAATTAGGGATATTCTTTAATATACTGTGAACGGCCATGCTATGTAACAAATTCACTAAGTGACCCCCCATTGGTTACATAATGTTCTTTTATTCCTTTTACTTTCTTTATGTCTTCCCACGAGATATTGTTTTTCCTATTAAGTTATAGATGGCCATTTTTTCTTTTAATTCATCAGAATAGTTATAAATCCAGAAATACTTCTTCATTACAGATAACCAAGCTTATGCTTCCTATCCTTTCTCAATCTCTCCGTTAAACATAGGAGGTTTGGTATTTTTGAATTCACCCTAAATTTATTCATATAGTTTGTACTTCTTTTTCTTTTGGTTACTATCACTACTTTCACTATAATCTTTATGTTTTTCAGTATTATGTTTTTTTTATTCTTAACTTGAAGATTTAGTCTCGTGTTTGGAAAAATCTAGTTTCCTTACCCTACGTTTGTAAGGTACAATTATTGCCATGTTAGTTTCAGGTTCTTTATTTTCCTCTTTTTCATTACAATGTAGTTTAGACAAAATAATGTTATTTAACTCTACAAATTCTTTCAGGATACATATGTTATATTCTTTAACTTGTTTTATTTTTTCCCTTAATTCCTTTAATGTTTGTTTTAATTCAGATAAGTTATCGTTCCTACTTTCATTTATATTTACCCATATTTCACCATCCCTTATATTACTTTTTTCATTTTTTATTGGATTCCTAGGATGTGATTCCTCTTCAGTAGAAATTCCCACATATGCCATAATTTGCTGCAAAAAACAAGGTTATTCTTCTCTTCTTGTTCATAAGAGAGTCAAACCAAAACAAAATAAAGTTAGTTTTATGTTTGATCAGTTTTGGTGTTGGGATCATTTAGGCCAAGTGTTGTAACCATGATCTTATAACATTCTGTCACAAACCCACAAAATCCACAAAATCCATAAAATAAAATTATTTTATTATTATTTGTGTTTACTTTATTATTTATTAGTTATCGCAACATGTAATGTGGTCACAACATTTTAAATTGCCATCACATGTATTTGAACTTAACTTATATCACGTTGGTTTGACAGGTTAATCCCCTCATTGAGTTTCCTTCACATAATGACAACCTTGTCACTATCTTTCCAAGGAGATGATATTTAGTCCTATAAGTTTATTTATAATGTTTTGGGTGTTAGGACCTAATCTTAATCCTACAACTCGGTCCTAGCTACCCTTAAGGCTTAACTTTGTTGTTAAACCCTCCCTTCACAATTCATATCTAGAAAGGGTGCTTTTATATGAATAAAGAAAGGTTTATATACATTTAATTATGTTGAAAGGATTGTAAATAACTCATGCCATGGATTAATATTTTATTACATGTTAACCTATGGTGAGATCCTTAAAGCAAACCTTATGGTTTGTGACCCTAGTAGTGGCTTTACATGTCGTGGGGTGTTATCTTATAAGGTTGACATGTGATAACAATTAATGGGGGAGGTACAAGGGTTGTTCTACCACAAAGGTTTTAATGGATTGTAATAATATTTGATCCTTATCCATGGATGCAAGTTGACAACACATCTAGGCGTATTTAATAGCAAGTCTTATTTGTATGTGTTGTGGCCCCGGAGGGATATCAACCCCACTTAAGGGTTTTTCATAGGGTTTTATCACATATTTATGATGTTTGGAAGTTTTGGATGCATTCACTCAGTCTACAAGTTTTTCTTTGTGAGGAACTCAGCCACTCCTTGGCTACGGAACACCAGTCTTACTTGTTTCCTTTGTACGGTCGGTTAATGAAGGTTTTTCTTACATTTGAGTTTTTCTTCAAGGTTTTTATCAGTATCATTAACGGTGAATTAGATTCCATTATGACCTCATCCTTTATTGTTTGTCATGCGTTATGGAGAGAAATCAATCCTTCTTTGAGCTTTATCCATGGCTTTGCACCCTTCATAGTTTAACTAGGTAACATGATAAAATCCTCTATTATCACTCTATAAGTTTTATTTTTTTCTTATTTAAAAGTTTAAAGTAATACATATTCTAACTCGTGGTTTTATGTCATTGTGCATGAAACAAAAATAAGGAGAAAATAGGAGAAGCCGACCCTTGGCCCCCTCTGCGTTCATTAGAGGTGAGTTTCATCCTGAGAGTCTTATGAGTTTATTCATTTCTATTATGAAGATAATGGATTTATAACTTCAAAATTTATGTGCGGGTGGAGTTAGGTGGTTTTAAGAAAATTCAAATGAGCCTATATTCATCCTCATGGCCCATACTTCCTTGTAAAGGTAAGGGTTTTCACCACAATGTTTTCATGTATTCATTACACTTTTTATAGTTTAGAAACAAAGTTTTTGACCATGTGTAATGTGGTATGCATCTTTGTTAATCATGGCCCAACGAGAGTGACGAGAAGGTCACCTCTTCTGAGGGTTTTATCCAACTCTATTTGAATTAGATGAATGCATTATTAACATGTTAGCAAAATACTAAGGCTACTTATTTGTTTTGTACGTGTATCTATCGGCGTGGTTATTGGCTTGGAATGCACACTTGGATCCTTCAACAATTGCATGGTAAGTCTCTTGTATATTAAGGGTTGTAATGGTTTCCCATTGGTTCACAATTCAAGAATGGATTAGGCTCTTACATCCACTGCGAAGATAAGTTTTTTTTCTTCTTTTAAAAGAAAACCCTTATGGGTATGTTCTTGAATTTTTTGGTTTAGAGTGTAGCTTTGCAGCCTCTTACATTCCAATGTGTTTGATTTTCCATCCTACTTGGGTCTACATTGCGATTTTAAATCTCTACTCTAGATTCCAATAGATTGGCTTACGACCACACAATTGTTCATAGTTGCAAAACTCAATGAAAAACTCGATTTTTAAGTTGATTTCAACAAGTTAATGAATAAGTGGATATTTAGTTACACTTGGATTTCATTATATTTTTGCTGTTTAAATGTTTGATTAGTTGGATCTAACCATGGGTATGGATGCCCGATTTCAGATATCGCTTGTTTGTATTTTGTTTATTGACTTGATAATTGATTTACTCTGTCAATTTTTAACTAGATCTCATTATTGTTGTGATTGTAATGTGTATCTATGAGTTGAACATGTGTTGATTTAACTTGTAAAACATTTCATTGGAATATTTTAGATTTGTCCCAACGAGTATGAATACCCAACTGACAAAGGATATAAATTTATTAATGTGGATTTAAAACGTAGATATGGAGATTCGTGATCTCGTTTGTTTTTTAACTAAAGAAGCCTTTCAGCTCTACTGTGTATATTTATGAATATTTTATTCAATTGTCTGCAATCATTTTGTTTAGTGATTATATTCTTTGGTTTCTCATTGGGTTTATTCAATTTGTTGTTTACTTTGTGATTCCTTCTTTAAAAGAATTTTTAATTATGATAATGAGATCTGGATGTAACTAGTAGGTACTCCCAAAATAGATTTTTAATTGGTAGGAGTTATAAATTAATAAAAATATCGAAGAGGGATAAATTCTATTTGTATAACCTCATCTCCTTGGGGTATATGATTAGTTTGAAATACTTAGATATATATACATTTAAAATATATTAAAAAAAGTATGTAGAGATAATTTAAAGTATTAAAAAGATCTATGATTTTGGCATTGCTCTGGCTGGTGAGTACTTAGTTGGTTGATTATGATACATTAATTGAAACATACCCAAAACCGAAAAAAAATAAATATTTATTATTTATTTCAGTAAAAACATTATGTTAATTTTTATTTTAAAGTTTATGACCAAGTGGGTCAAGGATGACTGTAATTAAAGAATTACTTATTTTAATAATTAATAAAAGGAGACACCTATTTAGGGGAGACTGTTAAATGAGTGTTCACTACCCACTAGGAGGAAGGAGCAGTTGTAGAAGGCTGGTTGACAAGTGGCATCACTAGCATTCACTTTCTAGCTATTGCGGGAGCATAATCCCTAAAACTATGGTCATGTTCCCTGAGAGAGGGAACTGAGCTAGGTGGCTCATTAAATTCCAAAACTGACCCAAAGACCTAAGAAATCTTATATAAACCATCGAATTGAATAGGAGGCTCACTACTCATTCTGATTGTTGAGAGAATGAACTTTGTGAATGCTGCAAACTAAAAAGTCGGGCACACAAAGAATTTTATGAGGAGATAGCGAAAGTGATTTGTGGAGTTAAGTCTAATGTTGAGTGCTAAGTTGCAGAATTCTACTATGTAGTAGATATCTACGTCCTAGTGGTGTAGTGAGAAATATCGGGGGTCCTAAGCAAGTGATTTGGATGCTTCAGGAAAAGGTTGGGTCGAACAGTCTCCCTTGGGTGTTAGTCCCTTTCTATAATGCATCTAGGTTCCAACTCTATATCTAAAATATGTTATTTACTTATGTTTGACTAACCTAGAATTATTTTCAAATATTGTTATAGTTAATAATAGTTATTGAAATGAAATATTTGTATTAAAACTCATTAAGAAAGAAATGAGTTTGAAATTATCTCATGTATTTTTCCTCTCATTGAAGTGGCATACTCTAGTACACGAAGATATAAAATTAGGTTTGAATATAGTATAGATGATCGAATAAATATATACCTTCCTTATCTTAGAGAGTAGAAGTAATTTATATAAATTGTTTACAATTTACTATTAGTCAGAAGATATGGTATTTAGTTTAAATACAAGTTACAGCAGTAAGTTAAACATCAAGAGTTAATAAAACTGAAATTTCATTTATAGTACAAGTTTAAGAGATAGAAAAAACTCCAGAGTCTTTTCTTTTATATATAAATAAGTTATTTAATTTTCCCAAATCCTTTATCCTATAACAATATAAATGTTCAGATCTAATTTCTTCTCAAATACACTATTTATAATAATTTCTTTAAAATCAAACTGGTTCGACTTAATCAATATGAGTATCAATCTAGATTAACCAGAATGCACTTAAAATCAGATTAATGTTAAGCTTAAGTACTTAAAGTTATCTTCAACCTAGTTATAAACGAGATTATCGACAATCTTAGCACTCGTTATAGGCTTCCAATTAATTTGGAGTTGTTTTTGTGGTGTTTGTCCTAAATAATAAAAAGGTAAAAGCAGTTTTAAGGTTTAACTTTTTATGGTTAAAATCTTATAAATTTAACTAAAATTTTACCTACAGTCACATGACCTACTTAAATTCATAATATCACAGATAGATAAAATCTGTCTTAAGATCCCACAAATATATTTATATTTTTAATCAGATAAATAAATCAAGTAGAGCATTATACTTCAGTCGTTATTGATATCTACATAGTATCTTATCTTCATCCTATTTTTTTTTAAATCACGATATAGCTGATAATTTAGTAGAACTACGATCAAGTTTATAAACTGTAAACCAGTAAAGTTAGGAAGAAAATGACATAAGTATCCTTCTATTTAAGTGCGGTTTCACAGTAGGATAAATTAGTTCATCTCATAAAATACCTTCAGGTATTGAGATAGCAGTTAGTAGAGACCTTATGTCTGATGTTTCCAAGCCCTGTTTTTTTGTCTTGGTAGAATCCCATTGGTAAACAATCTATGCAGTAAATATTACCCTAAGATTTTATAGTATTATCAAACACAGTAATACAATAAATGTAACAAAATAAACTTCATTCATACTTCTGTATTCAAAATAAAAAATCTACAAATGTAATAAAGATATACATATATCAAAACTGGATTCTAGATTAGATTTTATGCCCAAACACAAAGTAGACAGGATAAAGGCTAGCGGGCACTTTATCCTTTAAAACACTGAAATTAAGTTAAACATTTCAAAAACCCCATAGGGTAAGACTTGCTTGAAGTCTATATTTAAATACAATTATAGAATCGAAGTATAAGAATAATAAACGAATTTTTGTTCAGAAAAACGTGGAAAGACTCCACAGGAGACAAACCTTAACTTTTAAAATACACCCAATCGCTTTGATATCTGAGTAAACAAGTTTATAATATCGAAACCCTCATGGATTCATACAAAATTAAGTAAAAGTATCATCACAAATTTTAAAACCAGTAAGTATATACATTATGACTTAAAATAAAACAAATGGTATAGTCGTTCACAACTCCATCAATGATGAAGAATCCATTACTTTATTAAATCTATAATATCAAAGCAACTGTGCCATGATTGCATTAACAAATCTATGCATATTTAAGACCATAACAGCATGGGGAGGAAAAATCTTGACAATACTTTTAGACTATCCACAGAGCCATGGAAAAGAGTAGGTCGAAGTCTTACCGGCTTAAATTCCCTTTCTACTATTATGCTTTCGAAAACGTCCTCACATATTTTTGATCTATATAAATCCTGCACACACCATAATTCTAAGATTTAAGCAATAGAAATGATAAAGTTCATACACAGAGAAGAAAAAAAATTCTTGGAAATATAGTTTTAAGGATTCACGGTCTTTTAAAAACTCCAAACAAATTTACGCATTCATCACCGGAACGAGAATGTTAACGCATTTAATGTTCAGATCAATATGGAGAGATACCAAAGGCGTTGAAGGACGAGAGCTCTGCTTCCTTCATCCATGTTCAGAAGTAGATGACCTTCGAAGCCAAAACAACCAAAGGTCGATCGAAAACTGAAATGATTTTTAAAATTAACCAGAACTCTCTGAAAAGACCAGCGTAGTTTTCAACGACACATTTAAGAGGAATCCCTAGGGTAGTGTACCACGTCCTTACTGCCAAATAGAAAATTTCAATATGTTCACGTGGCCTATGATGGATGAATTTATGAGTTGTCCTTTGTTTTATAACTCCACCATGAAATCGATTATTACACTATCCATCGTAATTTAGGTAAGACATTTCCATGTGCATGGATACACTATAGAACATATAGCATATGATATATATGTTATGGGTTTATAAGTATGGATATTGGTTAGGTTTTTCATAAAGGGTAATTGTAGAGAGTAGGATGATCTTGTCATATGCTATTCAATCACTAAATGCATTCCTCTTAACACCTTATTTCCTTTCCCTTTCGCACTAAGACTTGTGCCTTAGTAGAACTTAAGGAAAAACCTCAATCGCCTGCACAAAAGGAAAATAGGGTTCATGAGTTAGTCATGATGACTAAGTAAGACTAAGACGTTTATATTTTCTTTAGCCCTTGAAAAAAGAAAACAAAAGGAAAAGGAACATGATGTTATTAAATAATACCAACGAGATATTACGACATAAAATCAAACTTGGGTTGTAGAGCAAACAAAGTTAGGTTCTTTCCTTCTTATAATATTTTTGATAGTCAAGACATCATTGTTATGACAGGGTTTCTAAGAAGTAACTTCTCTTGAAAGTTTTATCTAGCTAATTTTAAGTTACACATGGTGAATCATTTTTTTATTTTATTTTATGAATTTTAGGGTGGTTGCATGTGGTATGAGAGCATGATTCCAACACTTGGCATGATTGGCTCGTTGGCTTATAAAAAAACAATGTACTAATTTTATGTTTACAATTATTTCTATCGAGAAATAAAAAATCTGTTTTGCAGGAAATGGATAATGCTGAAGCATCTGCTGAGAATGGTCCTCAATCGTAATAACCATGACAACTTTTATGTAGATTTGAATAATCCATAATTACTACAAGTCATATATTTGAAGGATGGACTTCAAACTATGAAAAAGGATAATCAACAAATTTTAGAGCTGAATGAATATCTACTAGGCAAAATAAATAACTATGAAAAAGATAAAAGAAGTGCTATCGAAACTGATTCTGAAACACCATCCTATAAACATAAAGGGAAGAAATCAAAATATCCTTTTAGTGAATCTTCTTCATAGTTTAAACCAAGGTCACGTAGGGAAAGGAAACACTGAAAGTGACCGAAAACCTAGGAGAAAGAAGTATAAATCCTATGAAGAGATTTATAGATAATTCAAAAAAATAAATCCTCCCATGTTCAATGGGGAAGCAGAGTAAGGAGAGGAAGCAGAATATTGGCTATCAAGAATGAAGAAATGCTTCCAAATCTATAACTACTCTGACAGATTAAAGACCATAATGGCTATTTACAATTTGACCGAAAAAACGGACTTATGGTGGCAAGATATAAAGAGAGTCAAAAATCTGAAAGAGAAGTACTTGAATTGGAGAATTTTTAAGAATTATTTCAAGATAAAGTTTCTATATGAACAATATTACAAGGAAAGATCCAAGGAGTTCTATGACTCAAAACTAGGTTCCATGTCCATGAAAGAATTGAGCAGCAAGTTCGTAAGTTTGCTAAGATATATACCTTACATAATAGATGAAAAACAAAAAATCCAATGATTTTTAAGTTGTTTACCTGCTATCTTCAAAGATAAGATTGATTTTGACAATTCGAAAACCTTGGAAGAAGCCATGAGAAAGGATGATTTTTTTATGAACAGAGCAAGAAAAGGGAAATTCTACCTAATTGGAAGACTAAAAAGACAAGTCAATTTGATCATAAGAGAAGAGGATTCAATTCAAATAAGATTTTTGGGAGTAATTCTTAGAACTTCTCCAAAAACAACTATCAAAAAACTAATTTTAAGAATAAACTACCCCAGAACACTGCAGCATCAAAAGACAGGGATATGTCTAACACTTTTGTTAGAAATAATGAACAAGAGGAACCTTCCAAGAAGTCCAGGGACCACGTGACATCAAATACAGTCCGAACTAAAAAGGAAACATCGGCAACATACACGTAGTCCATGCAGAAGAAATAATTGGGGATGTGGCCAATGAGATGCACAAGATAAATGCATCTCAACGGGAGGATCACTAGACTTATATGGTAGAAGTGCGAGGTATGATTCAAAATTTCTCTGTTGCGAGTCTTAATTGATCCAATATCTAGTCTAAGTTATATAACTCCTCGCATAGTGGAAAAGTGTAAATTTTCTTTACAAATTTTTGAAAAATCTTGGTTGGTCCAGCTAGCCACAGGAACTAAAAGAAAGGTAATAAACTATGTTGAAAGTTGTAATTTGATGATGAATCAGTTTGAAACTCAGATTAAACTAAATTTGTTACCTCTAGGATCTTACGATGTTCTCATAGGAATGGATTGGCTTGAAATACACCAAGAGATTTTAAACTGTTTTAAAAAAAATTTATTTGTTTTAATAAGGAAGGAGATAGAATTACTCTCACAAGAATTCCTAGGAAGATTTCTATTAGACAAATTTCATTCTTATAGATGAAAAAGGTTGTAATGAAGGGTTGTAAAGTCTTTGTTGTGCACATTATAAATAATGAACAAGTTAATAAAGAAAATAAACCAAGATTTGAGGATATCCTGATCCTACAAGATTTTGCGGATGTATTCTCGAAAGAAATTCTAGAATTACCTCGTAAATGAGATCTAAACTTTACAATTGAATTAGTAGTCGGAGCGATACTGAATTCAAAATATCCCCATCGAATGAACATCTTGGAGTTGAATGAACTAAAATTACAATTACAATATTTAATAGACAAACATTATATAAGAGCAAGTGTATCCCCTTGTGGAGCATCGGTCCTTTTTGTTAAAAAGAAAGACGGTACTTTACGTCTATGCATAGACTATCATTAACTTAATAAAATGACGATTAAGAATAGATATCCTCGGCCTCGCATTGATGATTTGTTCGATCAAATAGGAGGAGAAACGATATTCTCAAAAATTGACTTAAGGTCTCGTTATCACCAAGTTAGAATTAAAAATGAAGACATCTTTAAAACTGCTTTCAGGACAAGATACAGGAACTATGAATTTGTAGGTATGCCCTTTGGGCTAACAAATGCACCAACAACCTTCATGTGCTTAATGAACAGTGTTCTAAGTAAGTACTTAGACAAATTTGTAGTTGTCTTTATAGACGACATCTTAATTTATTCTAAGACAAAAGAAGAGCATAATGAACACCTAAAGATAATTCTACAAGTGTTAAGAGAAAATCAGCTATATCCTAAGTTAAGCAAATGTGATTTTTATAAAGATAAAATACAATATTAGGACATGTAATATCCAAAGAGTGGATATCAGTAGACCCAGATAAAATAAAATCTATAATTGCTTGTCATATTCCTAAAGATGTAACTAATGTACAATCCTATATGCGGATAACATGTTGATACAGAAAATTTATTGAAGGATTTTCAAGGATTGAAAATCCTATAACTTCATTAGAGAAAAAAGGTAAGAAATTTGTTTGGGATCAGAAATGCGAAGACAATTTTAATAAACTAAAAGATTTATTAACTACTGCACCCATCCTAAAAATAATAGACCCAGAATAATACTGTGTTGTATGCATTGATGCATGTAATGAAGGCTTGGGCGGGGTACTGACACGGGAAGGACATGCAATTGAATACGAATCAAGAAAGTTTAAAACTAATAAAAATAACTATGCAACTTATGATTTAGAGTTGGTTGCAATAATCCACGTCTTAAAAATGTGGCGTCATCACCTAATATGTAAAAGATTTATGCTAATGTCTAATAATATAAGTCTAAAATATCTGTTTAACCAACAAAATATGAACGCAAGGCAAGCTAGATGGCTAGCTTTCCTTAGTGAATATGATTTTAAAATCAAACATATTAAAGGGAAAAAAAATAAAGTGGTTAATGTCTTAAGAAAGAAAGCAGTAACAAGTTTTGTAATTGCCATTAGCAGTTACAAAACTGATTTGGAAGATAAAATGAAAGAAGGAATAAGGGAGGATCCAGAATACTAGAATTTAAACAAAAAGATAACTCAGAATACTTCTGAAAATATAATGACATGTTACAGTTTTAATGAAAAAATTTTAATGCTATTTAAAAACAGACTTTATGTACCAAATATACCAGAAGTTAAGCTGTTGATTTTGAATGAAATTGACAAAATTTCTTACTATGGACATCCAGGGTATCAGAAAATGATAACTGTGTTAAGAAAATAGTACTTTTGGCCTAACATGAAAAGTGAGGTTTCTAAATTTTAGCTAGGTGTGTCAAATGCCAGCAAGTAAAAGTGGAACATTAACACCTAGTAGGCCTTTTATAGCCATTACCAATTCCAAATTGGAAATTGGAAGTCATCAGCCTTAACTTTGTAACTGGTCTACCTAAAAACCAGAAATAGAATGATTCCATAATGGTAGTTGTAGATAAATTAAGTAAAGCACCACACTTTATTCTTGTTAAAACAAATCATACAACTGCTGATATTTTTGATATTTTTATGAAAGAAATCTTTCATCTACATGGAATTCCAAAGGTAATAATCAGTGACAAAGATCCCAAATTTACTGGTAATTTTTTAAATACTAAATTGAATTATAGTACTACTTATCATATGCAAATGGATGGACAAACGGAAATATTCAATCAAGTATTAGAAGACATGTTATGAATGTACGTTAAATGCTATACCAAGAAGTGGGAGGACTATTTGCATTTGGTTGAATTTGCTTACAATAACCATTATCAAGCTTCAGCAAAGCTTAGTCCTTTTGAAATATTATATGGTAGAAAATGTAACACTCCTATTACATGGAGTAATCCAGTAGACAAGTTGATGTTAGGACCTGACATATTAAAATAATTAGAACTAAAAGTGAAACAGGTACACGACAACTTGAAAACTTCTCAAGACAAACAAAAGAGTCATGCTCACCTTAAAATAAATCCAAAGGAATTCCAAGTAGGTGAGCATGTGCTTGTTAAGGTGAAACTAAGAAATAGCTCCTTTAAAATAGGGAGTTGTACTAAATTAACACCTAGGTATTGTGGACCCTTCGAGATTTTGGCAAGAGTGGGTCCAATCGCTTATTAACTAGCTTTTCTACCTAATCTTAAGATACAAAAAAAATTCACATTTCTATTTTGAAAAAGCATATACATGATGCTACTCATGTGATTGACTGGAATGTGATTCAAGTAGAACCATAAGGATATTTTTTGGTGGAACCAGATTGTGTTCTCGACACGAGGAAATTTTTTCTCTGGAACCGCACCATTAGACAAGTAAAGGTGTAGTGGAAACACCTCAGTCCATATGAAGCGACCTGGGAACTAGAGATCGATATGCGGGTAACATATCCATCTCTATTCCAAGAAGAATCAGAATAACTTAAGCAACATCAAGGAATATGTTGAGCTTAAGGGGGGTGTTTTAACATACCCAAAACTGAACAAAACAAAACAAAAAAAAAAAAAAAAAAAAAATTATTATTATTATTTATTNGTCACAGATGACTGTAATTAAAAAATCATTTATTTTAATAACTAATAAAAGGAGGATCCTATTTAGGGGAGACTGTTAAATGAGTGTTCACTGCCCACTAGGATGAAGGAGTAGTTGTAGAAGGCTGGTTGATAAGTGGCAGCACTAGCATTCACTTTCTAGTTGTTGCAAGAGCATAATCTCTAAAAAAATGGTCATGTTCCCTGAGAGGGGAAATTGAGCTCGATGGCTCATTAAATTCCAAAAGTGACACAAAGACCTAAGAAATCTTATATAAACCATCAAATTGAGGAGGAGGTCCACTACTCATTCTGATTGTTGAGAGAATGAACTTTGTGATTGCTGCAAATTGGAAAGTCAGGAAAACAAAGAATTTTATGAGGGGATAGCTAAAATGAGTTGCTGAGTTAAGTTTGTTGTTGAGTGATAAGTTGTAGAAGTCTGATGTGTAGCAAATATCTCCATCCTAGTGGTGCAATGAGCAAGCTCGATGGTACTAAGCAAGTGATTTGGCTACTTTAGGAAAAGGTTAGGTGGAACATTCTCCCTTGGGTGTTAGTCCCTTTCTGCAACACATCCAGGTTCCAACTCTATATCTGAAATATGTTAATTACTTATGTTTGATTATGCTAAAATTATTTTCAAATATGGTTATAGTTGATGATATTTATTCAAATGAACTATTTGTATTGAAACTAATTGAGAAAGAAATGATTTTTAAATTATCTCCTATATTTTTCCTCTCACCAAAGTGACATACTCTAGTACAGGAAGATATAAAATTAGGTTTGAATAGTAGTATATATGATCGAATAAATATGTATCTTCCTTATCTCAGAGAATAGAAGTAATTTATATAAACTATTTACAATTTATTGTTTGTTAGAATATCAAGTATTTAGTTTAAATACAAGTTATAGCTCTAAATCCAATAAGTTAAACATCTACAATTAATAAAACTGAAATTTCATTTGCAGTACAAGTTTAAGAGCTAGAATAAATTTCAAAGTCTCTTTATTTTATATATAAATAAGTTATCTACTTTTCCCAAATCCTTCATCCTCTAACAACATAACAATATAAATGTTTAGATCCAAGTTCTTCTCAAACACTCTATTTATAATAATTTCTTTAAGATCAAAGTGGTTCTCCTTAATCAATTTCTGTATTAATCTAGATTAATCAGAATGCACTTAAAATCATATTAATGCTAAGCTAAAGTACTTAAATTTATATTTAGCGTAGTTCCTTAGTAGTTAATTTATAAACGCCAAGTCGAGATTATCGACAATCTTAGCATTGGTTACAGGCTTCCAATTAATTTGGAGTTGTTTATGTAGTGTTTGTTATACAGAATAAAAAAGTCTAGGTAGTTTTAAGGTTTAACTTTTTATGGTTAAAATCTTATAAATTTAAATAAAAGTTTACCTACATCCGCATGACTCCTTAAATTCATAATATCAGAGCTAGATAAAAGTTGTCTTAAGATCCCACAAATATATTTATATTTTTAATTAGAGAAATAAATCGAGGAGAGCATTATAATTTAGTAGTAATTGAGATCTACATAGTATCTTATCTTCATCCTAATTTTTCTTAACCACGATATGGCTGATAATTCAATAGAACTACGATGTAGTTTATATACTGTAAACCAGTAAAGTCATGAAGAAAATGACATAAGTATCCTTCTATTTATGTTCTGTTTTCACAATAGGATAAATTAGTTCATATCAGAAAATACTTTCAGGTATTAAGAAGGAAGTTAGCAGAGACCTTACGGCTCATGTTTCCAAGCCCATTTTTTGTTTTAGTAGAATCCCATTGGTAAACAATCTATGCAGTAAAGATTACCCTAATATTTTGCAGTATTATCGAATAGAGTAATACAAGAAAGGAAACGAAATAAACATCATTCATACTTTCATATTCAAAACAAAAATTCTACGAATGTAATAAAGATATACATATATCAAAACTGAATTCTAGAGTGGCTTTTATGCCCAAACAGAAAGTAGAAAGGATAAAGGCTCACGACCATTTTATCCTTAAAAACACTGAAATTAATTTAAACATTTCAAAAACCCCATAGGGATAGACTCGCTGGAATTATGTATTTAAATACAGTTCCAGAATCAAAGTATAAGAATAATAAACCACTTTTTGTTCAAAAAAACATGGAAAGACTCCATATGCGATAAACCTTTTATAGTGCCAAGTTATTAAACTTTTAAAATAGACCCAATCTCTTGCATATCTGAGTAAACAATTTTATAATATCGAAACCCTCATGGGTTCATACAAATTTAAGTAAAAGGATCATCATATATATCAAAATCAGTAAGTATATACATTATAACTTTAAAAAAATTCAAATGGTATAGTCGTTCATGACTCCATCAATGATGAAGAATCCGTTACTTTATTAAATCTATAATACCAAAGAAAATGTGTCATCATTGCATCAAAAAATCTACGCATATTTGAAACCCCAACATCATGGGGATAAAAAATCTTGACAATAATTTCAGAATGTCCACAGAGCCATGGAAAAGGGTAGGTCGAAGTCATACCAGCTTAGATTCCCTTTCTACCATTATACTTTTAAAAAAAACCTCGTGTATTTTTTATCTATCTATCAACTACACACACCATAATTCTAAAATTTAAGCAATAGAAATGATAAAAGTCATACACACTATTGGAGGAGGTAGTCGGTGAGCCAACTAGACTAGTTAACCGACTAATCAGAGATTAGGTCGGCCTCCAAAGGTCGTGTCGGTTGACTAAACTGTTAGATTTTTATCATTCAAGCTAGCATTATGATCTTAGGATCTTATCTAAGAGAATAACATGCACAACAATAAAACACAAGAGACAATGAACACAAATATTTTCCTCAGGGAAACCATAAAGGAGAAAACCCCGCAACTTCCTCCGAGATAGAATCATCACCAAAAGTAAAACCCCAAAATAGTAAGATGATCTCCTAATAGCAGTAGTCTCTCTCTTGTCACAACAACTTCTCTCTCACTCATGCGCCCCAGTGAGTGAGTGTGTGTGTGATAAATAAACAGTCTCACTCTCTATTTATATTCTTTCGTTCACTTAACCTTTAACTCTATTATGTAGGCTCTATTAATCCTAACTCAGTTATGTAGGATCAAGTAACCACAACTGGGATACTAATGACCCAACTTACATTAACTCACCTAGGGCCAAATTATCTTAGGAGAGTCTAATAACCCTAGTTCCTGACAACTATGGGGACTTTAACCCTTGATCAATAGGAGGGTTACCCACAATTACTTTACATGACTTGTTTACATTATTGAATCTCTTAATAGGAACATCGAGGCATGACATGACTCAAATACATTACAAACACTTCCTGGAATAAAAATTAGGGTACAATACATAATATATATGAGTGAATACATTCTGAAGTTACAAATACATCAACACTCCCTCTTAACTAGGAAGGTATTCTCTCGACACAATTTATCAACACAAGTCTTATTCTCTGTATCATCTGGATCATCATTGAGTTCTCATCATCTTCATCTTCAAGTCATCTTCATCTAGATTTGGATCATCATCACTGGATCTGGATCATCATCACTAGACCTGGATCATCACTCGATCTGGATCATCACTGTTGGATCATCATCACTAGATATGGATCATCACTCGATCTAGATCATTATTGTTGGATCATCATCACTGGATTTGGATCATCAGTCGATCTGGATCATTACTGCTGGATCATCATCATGGGTGTTATTTCATGATTCTTCTCGTCACAGGAAGTTCTACAAAGCCAAACCTTTTTCATGCTAGTTGTAGGCCTCGCCTCCATCTAGGTTTTCTTCAGCACTTATGTCTGACCCTAAGTCAGAATGGCCCACCCACCACTCACATCTGACCATGAGAGGGACACATCCAACACCATGTCAAAAATGCACAGCACTTACATTCACCAGCATGATAGGACACAACTACTATCATCTATGAAAAGGCAGGGCACTCACATCCACTAGCATGGTAGGACACACCTACTACCATCTATGGAAAGGCACAGCACTTACAATCACCAGCATGGTAGGACACACCTACTACCATCTATGAAAAGGATTAGCACTCACATCCACCAGCATGATAGGACACAACTACTATCATTTGTGGAAAGACTCGGCACTCACATCCACCAGCATGATAGGACACAACTACTATCATCTGTGGAAAGGCGCAACACTTACAATCACCAGCATGATAGGACACAACTACGATCATCTGTAAAAAGGCATTGCACTCACATCCACTAGCATGGTAGGACACACCTACTACCATCAGTGGAAAGGTACATCACTTACAATCACCAGCATGGTAGGACATACCTACTACCATCTGTGAAAAGGCTCAGCACTCACATACATCAGCATGATAGGACACAACTACTATCATCTTTGGAAAATCTCGACACTCACATCCACCAGCATGACACAACACAACTACTATCATCTTTGGAAAGGCACTGCACTTACATCTAATCATGTGGGAACCAATCCCACAGTCATATCAGAATGGCCCTCAGCCCTAGGCTAAGGATTCCTAGTAACTGACTAGGTACCTCCATTCTCCCAGAGAATGGTATTCAACACTTATATCTGATCATGTAGGAACCAATCCTACAGTCACATCAGAATGGCTCAACACTCATATCTGACATGGAAGGAAGCAATCCTCTCACCATGACACAATGGCTCAGCCCTTACATCTAACCATGGAAGGAACCAATCCTCTCACCATGTTAGAATGGCTCAATGACTCATTACTTCCCTTTGGAGGGAACCTTGATCTGGAGAACACGAAGCTTCTCTTTGAAGTACTCAATCTTCTCTCTGGTCATTTCTAGCATAGAATCATATCAGGGCTGATTACATCCAAGGATAACCTACGAGCTTCGCCAGGACCAATTACATCCAAGGACAACCTATAGGTCTATTTACATCTGAGCCACCTATGAGCTTCGCCAGGATTTTATGCTCAGAAAACCTATCTTAGCGGCTATGATAGAAATCCCTCTTTTGAGAGATATCGATCTGGATCACATACTAGAGCTTCACTACTCCTCTCTCAACTATACTTAGTGCCATGCAGGACTACTTCCTGCTACACCAAGAGATCACACATGATCTCATACTAAAGTAGCACCCAAAAGTGCTCTTCCTATCAATCGCACTACCCAATCTGAATCCACATAACCTTCTAGGTTAATCTTTTGATTCATATCATACTTGATCCCATACTCAAATGTACCCTTTGCAACCATCAGGTGAACATGTCTCAATGTGTTCACAGCAAACCAAATATCTGGTCTTGTATCCATCAGGTACATCAAGGAACAAATCATCTGATGATACATCGTTGAATCAACTGACTCTAATGAAGAAACACTCAATAGCTTCAAGTTCGATGCCATAGGTGTGGTCATGCAATCCATCATCCTGAACCTCTTCAGGATCTCTACTGCATACTTCCCTTGTCCACACCTCCATGCCTATAACGTAGTGCATCATCCCCAAGTCCTTCATCTTGAACTTGGCAGCAAGTCCCTTTCTTGCAACATTAATGAGTTCCTCTTCTCTATCAAGAACAAGTCATCGACATATAACAGGAGCATCACTAGTCTTTCACTTTCAACCTTGAAGCAAAGGCTGGAATCCACTTTACTCTCAGTAAAGCCTAGATTCATCAGTAATATGTCCATCCTATTGTACCATGTCGAACCTTAGGATCTTCTGCAGTCACTCCCTCTGAAGTAGAGCATCATACTCCCTCTGTATTTTGTACTCTATGCACTGAAACATTATGTACTGGAGTGACAAGTAGCTTCCTATGCTACTAATATTCTATGTATCCATCTAGGGTCACTGGATAAAAAGATCCTCTATCTTGAACCTTTTCAAAATTTCTTCTCGCACCCATCTGTGAGCTTGTCATCCTCTATAGGATTTCATCTTCAACCTTGTAGCAAAGGTTTAGATCTTCATCAAGCTCCTCATGTATGTGTTATCTCATGGGTGTCTTCTGAGCTGATACAAGGCCTTCTTAGATTTGCACACATGATTCTACCTATCATGTGTCTCAAATCCCACTGTCATGTTTCTCAACTCCCACTGGCTTCAAATGCCTCTTCATAGTCTATGCCTTCTTTTTGTGAGAATCCTCTTGCTACAAATCTTGCCTTGTATCCCACGATGTTTCCATCTACTGCATGATGGAACTATGAACTTATCTTCATGTATCGATATCGCATCCTAGAAATCATTCTTCTTGAAGTGGTCTTCCCTTGGTTACATCTTCAGATCTGGAAATTTCTACATTAATGATGTCGCTGCATTCATCATATTATTCTTCATCTTGGATTCTTTCTTGAACTATCATCACTTGTTCTTTGGAACAAGTCTCATCTTTCTTTGCTTGTAGGCGATTTTACGCGATCTTTCCTACAAGCCAAATGCATTAGTTGTATGGTTAGAAACATTTCATAAGGTATATTCATAATGAAAAATTCTTACACATAAACATATGATCATGCAACTATTTATCCAATACAACATTCATCCATATCTCACGGAAACTTTCTAGATTCCTTCCATCTCTAATAGGACAACATTGAGATTGTGCACTAATCCAATATGTCAGCAAAGAGGTTTCATTCTAGATAAGTAGCAATGGAGATTTGTATAGCACCATGAGTTACTTACCCATCACATGCATATTAGTAGTATAATGTCATTAATGCAAACATTCTATTATGCATAATACATCAACTGAATATAAACAAATGCATAACAAAACAATATCATGAAATCACAATTGAATACTTATCTTTATTTGTTTCATGGGTAGAATCCTTCTTAAGCCTTCAGCTTCCTCATCTTCTTCATTCATACTTTCTTATCCAAATGCTAAGATGGATAAGAGGTTCTTCAAGAATTGAGTTCTTCATATTCCTCATCGCTTGAGGTATCTTCTTTGGATCATGAGAGCTTGATCTTCAGTTTCTCCCATCTTCTCTTTTCTTATTATGAGTTGAGCTTCTTTTTCTTGTGTGCACTCTTCCCAGAGTCTACTGAAAGTAATCACTTCCTTTCGGCACACATTTCTTGAATGAATGAATCCCATGATCCTGGGAGGCCATTCATGTTTATGTAATTGTAACTTCGTAATGTATTCACTTGTATTTCTTATCTATTGTAACCCGATGTTTATTTCAAGATGTAATTGAGTCATGTCATACCCCGATGTTTATTCTGGGAAGTTTCTATAATGTGAAAGTCATGTCAAGTCATTGTGGGTAACCCTTCTATTGGTCAAGGGTTAAAGTCCCCATAGTTGTGGGGCCCTATGGTTATTAGACTATCCTAGTGAAGTTGACCCTAGGTGAGTCATTATAAGTCAGGGAAATAGTCCCCACCATTGTGTTACCCTCCTGTTGGTTGGAGGAGGAAAAGTCCCCACAAGTTGTGGGGCACTAGGGTTATTAGACACTCCTAGAGATGTCGGCTCTGGCAAGTAATTGTGAAATGAGGTCGACATGATGGAGTGGGTTCCAAGTGAATGAAAGAATATAAATACAGAGTGAGTCTCTCTATTTAAGACATACACACTCACTCATTGGGGCGCATGAGTGAGAGAGGAGAAGCTCTCTTAGTTTGAGAGAGAGAGAGAGACTGCTGTTGTCGGGAGATCATCTTACTATTTTCCAGTTTTACCTTTGGTGCTGATTCTATCTCTGAGGAAGTTACGGGGTTTTATCCTTTATGGTTTCCCTGAGGAAAATTCTTTGTGTATCTTGTCTCTTGTGGTGTGCTTGTGTTTAATTTATGTGCATGTTATTCTCTCACTTAAAGATCCTAAGATCATAATGGTAGTGTTATCACTCCAGGAAGCTACCTAGGGTTATAATCTAGGTATGCCTGGTAACTTGAGAATTCAATGTTTTTGGTGTTTTTGTAAAGATGGATCAATGGGATGACTAAATCTGAGCATGACATTCAGACCTTCAGTATGATAAATAAATGAAATAGTGCTCTCAAGAATTGATCAATCAGCATATAATATCAAAGGTGGATGAAGAACAAATGTAACCAAACCAATACATAGTAGGGCTCGAGAGACATTTAAGAAACTAATACCAAGCTGTGAGCTAAACAAAACAAAGTAAACATTCACATTCGAAGCTAGACAACACTGATACAGTGAAAGAGAAAATGGAAACTAACATCAAAGCTGAGAGAAGCCTGTGATCTATATTAGCATGAGAAAGCTGAGTACCATAGCAGAGAATTGCATCCAAAATCGAACCTCTACAAAGTCTTGGTTCTCAGGCTTTATAGCCTTTACACAGTAGTTTCCAGATCCTAAAAATGTGGATCTGGTTCAGTTAACTGGAACATCAACATGGAAAAGTAATTGCAAAGATAAGGAACTGATTCCTTGAATTGGGGCACTTGATGATGTGTCAATCTTCTTCAAAACTCGGTGGTCGATGAAGTGCAGCAGCCTCCCAAGGCTCGGTGAACTTAGCTGGGCGCAGAGACATTTAAGCTGCTGATGTGGCAATTGACCTTTAGAACCATTCCTCATTTCAAGGTGAAAGTCATTTAATATGTACCACTGATTGAAAATTCGCCCAAGAACCTTCAGATGTTGATAATATAATTCATAATCTATTCATTCTCATCGGTCTTTTACTGGTCCAGCGAATAAAATCGAGATCTGGGCGAGATTTTAGGGAAAAACTGTCTTCAGCAAAAATCGATTTTCTCAGTCGTCCGATGTCTATTTTGGCTGTTCAAATAGTCGATTTTGATCTACGGATAGTAAGCTATCCGCTGGTGCTTTCATATTTGAATTTGGAGTTCGGGAAGGCCGCCAAAAATTCCCCATAAGATCACGTGGTTTCAGCAGAAAAATCCTCCAATTCTTGTTACAGATCTGTGTTATTAATGTTTTTCCGAGCTCCTCTTAACTCGAATCAGAGAGTTAGATACCTTCTCAGTTGATTAAAGATACC
>LPNX010845101.1:214487-256415 GCA_001517045.1 Pseudotsuga menziesii
TCCATTTTGGCTGTTCAAATAGTCGATTTTGATCTACGGATCGTAAGCTATCCTATGGTGCTTTCATATTTGAATTTGGAGTTCGGAAAGGCCACCAAAAATGCCCCGTAAGATCACGTGGTTTCAGCAGAAAAATCCTCCAATTCTTGTTACAGATCTGTGTTATTAATGTTTTGCCGAGCTCCTCTTAACTCGAATCAGAGAGTTAGATACCTTCTCAGTTGATTAAAGATACCCTCCATTTGGAGTCTCAGTTATTTGTTGAAAGGAGTTCGTTTATGATTCCTGATTTGTAGCTGAAGATTTTAATTATCAGTCATAGAGCTGGATGATGACCTATCACTGCAACTTTGAGATAATGAATGTAACAGAAAGCTGGTTCCTTTAAGTCAAGTTACCAAGGACTTCAGAGGTAAGTCTATGAGTTATACAGCAGTTCTACTATTCGGACAAACTCAGTTCGTTCCTAGCATTGACGACTGAACTCTCATTCACTAAGCCACTCTAGTTTCATTTCCATCGGTGAGAGAAGCCTTGAAACAGAAACATGTAACAACAGCTGGGCAAAGATTCAAAACTCAGAGAGAGCCTAATGAACATGGAGCAATTCGTTTGACTGAAACTTTGGCTAGAACACAGGCTCGCTTGGTGTGGAACTGAGTATGGACCCAAATCTTTTAATTTTGCTTATAAAAACCTTTTCGGCAGCTTATGTCTTTTCTGTTAACGCCTTTAACTGCCGAACATGGGCCCTTTCGGCAGCTAACTGGCTTCCTGCAAAACAGAGTTAGTTGCCGAAACCTGTCTTTTTACCATTTGAAACCCAAGACTCACAAAAGGAAAATTGTACCCATTCTATCACCCAAAAAGACGGTGGTCAATTTGGGAGATAACAGGTAGCTTGAATGATAAAAAATCTAATATGGTATCAAAGATAACCTGAGAAGAAGACACTCTGCAACTGCAGAAGCTAGGGCTTCTTACTTTTTGGGTCTCTCTCCATAATCCATCAGCAAAAGTATGCTAGACTAACTCTCCATTGAAGGGTGCATCTTTCTGTCGAAGCGGAATTCAAATCCAAGCATTTTCAGTTTTCGGTGTGGAAATTAGGGATTTCTACAAAAGATGATTTTTTGAATGAGCCTAGCATAGGATTTATCTACTCATCAAAACCAAATTTTAGAGAACTGGATCAAGTTTTTTGGTTGGGTGAAACTCTAGGAAAGTCAAACCCTAGTTTGACCCCAAGCTAGAAAAACTGTAAATACCAAAGACTACTAAGTTTTGGTACATTCTCTATATCCTGAGATTGGAAAAGTTTCAGGTGCTAAAAATTTCCAAGGCCAAATATAAACTCCTGATTTATACTGTATCCAAAATTCAGCCTCATGTTCACTATATTCTGCAAGATATGATCCCTCCAAGTTAGGGTTCCAGCCTCTTCCATAATTCATCCTTAAATAGGACACCTAGGGATAATTGCTATAACTTTTGTGGTCCAAGATTCAGACTTAGAATATGAATTAGTGACATGTGGAAGTCCGTACAACTTCGTTGTTCTGAACAGTCCTGTAACAGGTCACCTTGGGAAAAATACCATAAGTCCCAATTGGTGAAACCAATTCTGATGAACCTATGGTGCTGGAATAGGAACATGTGAGACTACCTCAGTGAGAAATTTTAGACACATAGGAGCAGTAATTTTGGATATTCCATAGAAACAGTAACAGGCATTTCTGCAGAAGAAAGTGGAAAACTAGGGCTTCCTATTTCGGGAGCTTCCCTCCACTGTTTTTAGAAAAGGAGTACATTGGAAAGCTCCATTTGAAGATATCTATATTTCTATTCAATAATATCTAGAAGATTCCAAGTTTTGAAAATTAGGGTTTCTATGACAAACCCTAAATCAGCCAACTCCGGAACCAGGACAGACACCTCAAGACGGTAAGATCTAATCTTTCACTATTTTCATTTGAGGTTCTCATTTCAAAGTGATCTATCACATTATCTTGATGGAAAGCTTGGGGAAGTTGACAACTTCCAATCCTAGAAGTATATGATGTCTCTAAAGAAAATGGATTGGACACCTACATGAGTATAAAGGTTTCAGTTCCAGAGGGAGATGAGGCTAGAAGCCTTACAAAAGAAGAATTTGGTCAAGGCCAAGAAGATCATTATTGATTCACTCATGAATCAAATTGTACTACAAGTGTATTCCTTAAATACACCGAAGATGTTTGATTCCTTGACCAAGCTATTTGAAGGGAAGAAAAAAAATTGGAATATGACCTTAAGAAACCAATTAAAGAATGTGAAGATCCAGAATGCAGAGACCATGCAGTCATACTTTACAAGGGTCTCTCAAATCAAAGAACAACTTGTAGCGATAGAAGAAGAAGTGAAGAATGCAGTAGTGGTGATGCCCACCTTGAATGGCCTCCCAGGATCATGGGATTCATTCATTCGAGGAATGTGTGCCAGAAGGAAAGGATTACTTTCAGTAGACTCTGAGAAGAAGAAGAAGCTCAACTCATAAGAAGAGAAGAGAAGATTGGAGCAATTGAAGAACAAGCTCTCACCATCGAAAGAAGATCCCTCAAGCAATGAGGAATATGAAGGACTCGATTCTTGAAGAACCTCTTATCCATCTTGAGAGCTTGGATAAGAAATGATGAAGTCATGAATGAAGAAGATGATGAAGCGAAAGGATCAAGAAGGAGTCCACCCATGAAAAAAATAAAGATAAGTATTCAATTGTCATTTTATGATATTGTTTTTGTTATGCATTTGTTTATATTCAGTTGATGTATTGTGCATGATAGAATGTTTGCATTAATGAAAGTATACTACTAATATGCATGTGATGGGTAAGTAGCTCATGGTGCTATACAACTCTCCATTGCTACTTATCTAGAATGAAACCTCTTTGCTGACATATTGGATTAGTGCACAATCTCAATGTTGTCCTGGTAGAGATGGAAGGCATCTAGAAAAGTTTTCGTGAGATATGGATGAATGTTGTATTGACTAAAATAGTTGCATGATCATATATTTATAATGCATAAGAATTTGCTAGTATGAATATTCCTTATGAAATGTTTCTAACCATACAAATGCTGACTTGTAGGAAAGATCGCATACATAATCACCTACAAGCAAAGAAGGATGAAACTTGTTCCAAAGAACAAGTGACGACAATTCAAGATGAAGAATAATATGACGAATGAGCGACATCATTGATGCAGAACCTTCTAGCTATGAAGAAGTAACCAAGAAGACCAGTTCAAGAAGCATGATGTCTAGAATGCAGTATCGAGACCTGAAGAGAAGTTAATAGTTCCATCATGCAGTAGATGGAAACATCGTGGGATACAAAGCAATATTCGTAGCATGAGGTTTCTCACGAAAAGAAGGCATAGACTACGAAGAGACATTTGCAGCCAGTAAGAATTGAAACAAATACATGATGAGATTGATGAAGATATTAAACTTTGCTACAAGGTTGAAGATGAAATTCTATACACTAGATGGATACATAGAATACTAGTAGCATAGGAAGCTACTTGTCACTCCAGTACAAAATATTTCAGTACATAGAGTACAAAAGACAGAGGGAGTATGATGCTTCGCTTTAGAGGGAGTGACTGCAGAAAATCTAAGGTTCGACACGGTATGAAAAGATGGATAGATTACTGATGGCTCTAGGCGTTATTGAGAGTAAAGCAGATTCCAACCTTTGCTTCAAGGTTGGAGGCGGAAGACCAATGATGCTCATGTTATGTGTTGATGTACTATTTTTCTAGGCATGGAGGTGTGGAAAAATACAGATAGAGTCTTCCTTGGCCAAGGGAAGTATGCAGTAGAGATCTTGAAAAGATTTAGGATGATGGACTGCAAGGCTATGGCCACACCTATGGCATCAAACCTGAAGCTATTGAGAAATGATTCATCAGAGTCGGTTGATGCTATGATGTATTGTCAAATGATTGGGTCCTTGATGTACTTGACAAACACGAGACTAGATATTTCTTTGTTGTGACACCTTGAGCCAGTTCCTGACAGATTCGAGACATGTTCATTTGATTGCGGTAAAGCATATTTTGAGGTACCTGAAGGGTACAGTTGATTATGGGCTCAAGTACGATGTGAATCAAAATATTAACCAAGAGGTTTATGTTGATTCAGATTGGGTAGGAAGTGCCATCGGTAGGAATAGCACTTCAGGGTGTTGCTTCAGTATGAGATCAGGTGTGATCTCTTGGTTTAGCAGGAAGAAATCCTGTGTGGCACTAAGTACAGCTGAAGCAGAGTATGTCACAGCTTGTTCAGCTAGTTGTGAGGCAGTATGGCTGAGGAAGTTACTATTTGATTTATTTGATCTCCATTTGGATGCGACTTGTATACATTATGACAACCAAATTTGCATGAAGTTGTCAGAGAATCCAGTGTTCCATGACAAGTAGAAGCATATCGAGATCAAGTATCACTATATCAAGGATATGGTGTAGAGGGGAGCAGTGAAGCTCCAGTATGTTGTGACAAAGGAACAGATTTCTGATGTATTGATGAAGCCATTGAATAGACTGAAGTTTGAGTACTTCAGGGAGAAGCTCGGTGTTCTCCAGATCAAGGTTTCCTCCAAGAGAAAGTGATGAGACCCATACCCATTCTGACATGGTGAGAGGATTGGTTCCTTCCATGGTTAGATGTAAGGGCTGACCCATTCTGTCATGGTGAGAGGATTGGTTCCTTCCATGTTAGATATGAGTGCTGGTCATTCTGTCAAGCAGGACAGATTTAAGGGCAACTGTCATTCTAGGAATGGAGGTACCTGGTCAGTTACCAGGAAAACTCAGTCTAGGACTGAGAAGCCATTCTGATGTGATAGAGGGATGTGTTCCCACTTGATCAGATGTAAGGGCTAAACCATTTTGTCATGGCTAAAGGATTAGGTTCCTCCCATGTCAGATGTGAGTGTTGGCCATTCCAACGAACACATCGGATGCAAGGGAAATTTCCATTCTCTAGGAGAATGGAGGTACCTGATCAGTTACCAGGTAGCTCAGTCGAGGACTGGGGGCCATTCTGATATGACTATAGGATTGGTTCCTACAAGATCAGATATGAGTGCAAGCCCTTCCATCATTGTGGTAGGATGTGTTCCAGACTGAATGGATGTAAGTGCAGAGCCCTTTCATCATTGTGGTAGGATGTGTTCTAGCCTAGATGGATCTAAGTGCAGAGGCCTTTCATCAATGTGGTAGGATGTGTTCCATACTGGATGAATGTAAGTGCAGAGCCCTTTAATCAATGTGGTATGATGTGTTCCAGCCCAGATGAATGTAAGTGCAGAGCCCTTTCATCATTGTGGTAGGATGTGTTCCATCCTGGATGAATGTAAGTGCAAAGCCCTTTCATCATTGTGGTAGGATGTGTTCCATCCTGGATGAATGTAAGTGCAGAGCCCCTCCATCATTGTGGTAGGATGTGTTCCAGCCTAGATGGAAGTGCAGAGACCCTCCATCATTGTGGTAGGATGTGTTCCTGCCTGAATGGATGTGAGTGTTGTGCCTTTCTGATGAGTAGGTCATATATAAGTACTGAAGAAGAACTACATGGAGCCTAGGCCTACAACTAGCATGAAAAAAGGTTGGCTCTGTAGAACTTCCTGTGACAAGAAGAATCATGAGATAGCACCGGTGATGATCCAGATTGAGTGATGATCCAAATCTAATGATGATGATCCAGTAGTGATGATCCAGATCGAGTGATGATCTAGATCCAATGATGATGTCCAGTGGTGATCCAGATCAAGTGATGATCCAGATAAAGTAATGATGATCCAGATCAAGTGATGATCTAAATCCAGTGATGATGATCCAGATTCATATGAAGATGACTTGAAGATGAATATGATGAGAACTCAATGATGATCTAGATGATACAGAGAAGAAGACTTGTGCTGATAAATTGTGTCGAGAGAATACCTTCCTAGATAAGAGGGAGTGTTGATGTAATTGTAACTTTGGAATGTATTCACTTGTATTTCTTATATATTGTAACCCGATGTTTATTATGGTATGTAATTGAGTCATGTCATACCCCGATGTTTATTCCAGTAATTTTCTATAATGTGAAAGTCATGTCAAGTCATTGTGGGTAACCCTTCTATTGGTCAAGGGTTAAAGTCCCCACAGTTGTGGGGCCCTAGGGTTATTAGACTATCTTAGTAAAGTCGACCCTAGGTGAGTCATTGTAAGTTAGGGCAATAATCCCCACCATTGTTTTACCCTTCTGTTGGTCGGAGGAGGAAAAGTCCCCACAAGTTGTGGGGCACTAGGGTTATTAGACACTCCTAGAGATGTCAGCTCAAGTAAGTAATTGTTAAGTGAGGCCGACATGATGGAGTGGGTTCCAAGTGAATGGAAGAATATAAATAGAGAGTGAGTCTCTCTATTTAGGACACACACACTCACTCATTGGGGCGTATGAGTGAGAGAGGAGAATTTCTCTTAGTGTGAGAGAGAGAGAGACTACTGCTGTCGGGAGACCATCTTACTATTTTTTGTTTTACCTTTGGTGTTGATTCTATCTCTTAGGAAGTTGTGGGGTTTTCTCCTTTATGGTTTCCTCGAGGAAAATTATTTGTGTCTCTTGTCTCTTGTGTTGTACTTGTGTTTTATTGCTGTGCATGTTATTGTCTCAGTTAAAGATGCTAAGATCATAATGGTAGCTTGAATGATTAAAAATCTAACAATTCAAGGTGATTATCACCACTTCTGCATTCTCCACTTCTTCTTCTACCACTTCAAGTTATTCTTTGATTTGAGAGACCCTTGTAAGGTATGACTACATGGTCTCTACATTCTGGATCCTCACATTCTTCAACTGTTTTCTCAAAGTCATCTTCTGATTTATGTTCTTTCCTTCAAATAGCTTGGTCAAGGAATACAACATCTCTTCAGGTGTATTTGGGGAAGACACTTGTGGTATAAGGTGATCCTCTATGAATCAGCAATGATCTTCTTGGCCTTGACCAAGTTATTCTTGAGTAAGGCTTTAGCCTCATCTCGCTCTGGAACTGGAAACTCTTTACTTATGTAGGTGTCCAATTCATTTCCTTCAAGAACTAGTGAGATCCTATACTTCCATGCTTGGGATTTGTCATCTTTAGCAAGCTTATCATCAAGATGATGTGATAGATCACTTTGAAATGAGAACCTCAAATGAAAATAGTAAAGGATTAGATCTTACCGATTTGAGGTGTCCGTCTTGGTTCTGGAGCTGGCTAATCTAGGGTTTGTCAAAGAAACCCTAATTTTAAAAACTTGGAATCTTTTAGATATGATTGGATATAAAGATAGAAATCTTCAAGGAAAGTTTTCCAATGTACTCCTTTTCTGAAAAAAGTGGAGGGAAGCTCCCAGAACAGGAAGCCCTAGTTTTCCAATTTCTTCTACAGAAATTCCTGATACTGTTTCTGCGGTATATCCAAAATTACTTCTCCTCTATGTCTAAAATTTAGAATGAATGTATCCTCACCTATCCCTATTCCAACACCATATGTTTCATCAGAATTGGTTTCACCAATTTGGAGTTATGAGCATTTTACCAAGGTGACCTGTTTCAGGACTACTCAGCAAAGCGAAGTTGTATGGACTTCCATGTGTCATTGTTTCATCTTTGGGGTCTAAAAATTCTACCACAGAAATTACAGTCTTTTCCATTTATGGAACATCTTCATAAATTTCATATGGACCTTGGTATCCCGAGATATAGCAATTATCCCCAGGTGTCCTGTTTAGGGATAAATCCTAGGAGAGGATGGAACCCTAACTTGGAGGAACCATATCTCCTAGACTATAGTGAATATGAGGCTAAACGTTGGACACAATGTACATCAATATTTTATCTTAAACTTGTGAAATTGTTGGCCCTTGAGGCTTCTTAAATCCCAAGATATAGCGAATGTACCAAAACTTATCAGTTTTAGTATTTAGGGTTTTTTCGGCTCGGGGTCAAACTAGGGTTTGACTTTCCTGGAGTTTCACCCAACAAAAAATATCAATCCAGGTCTCTAAACTTTGGTTTTGATGAGGAGATTAATCCTATGCCAGGCTCACTCAAAAATTTCTCTTTTGTAAGAAGCCCTAATTTCCTGCACCAAAAACTGAAAATGCCTGGAATCGAATTATGCTTCGACAGAAAGATGCACCCTTCAATGGACAGTCATCCTAGCATACTTTTGCTGATGGATTGTGGAGAGAGACCCAAAAAGTAAGAAGACCTAGATTTTGCAGCTGCACAATCTCTTCTTCTCAGGTTAGCTCTGATACCATGTTATATTTTTATCATTCAAGCTAGCATTATGATCTTAGGATCTTATCCGAGAGAATAACATGCACAGTAATAAAACACAAGAGACAATGAACACAAATATTTTCCTCTGGGAAAACATAAAGGAGAAAACCCTGCAACTTCCTATGAGATATAATCAGCAGCAAAATTAAAACCCCAAAACAGTAAGATGATCTCCCGACAGCAGTAGTCTCTCTCTTGTCCCAACAACTTCTCTCTCACTCATGTGCCCCAGTGAGTGAGTGTGTGTATGATAAATAAACAGTCTCACTCTCTATTTATATTCTTTCGTTCACTTAACCTTTAAATTTTTTATGTAGGCTCGAGTAATCCTAACTTAGTTATGTAGGCTCAAGTAACCACAACTCGGGTACTAATGACCCGACTTACATTAACTCACCTAGGGTTGAGTTCTCTTAGTAGAGTCTAATAACCCTAGTGCCCCACAACTATGGGGGCTTTAACCCTTGATCAATAGGAGGGTTACCCACAATGAATTTACATGACTTGTTTACATTATTGAATCTCCCAATAGGAACATCGGTGCATGACATGACTCAAATACATTACAGACAATTCCCAGAATAAACATCAGGGTACAATACATAAGATATACGAGTGAATACATTGTGAAGTTACAAATACATCAACACAAATCGACAAGTAGTTACTCATAATGTTTTTGTAATAATATATAATAGGTTGTTGAGCTAGTTAAGAACTTGGTTCAGTTTTGTATATGTATGGACCCTCATGTGATTCTATAATATAATCTGTTATTCTACTATATGTTCTTGTCTATTGTCTCTGTATGCTTATATGATTCTATATGTGTATTATTGGTAACCTTATGTGATATGTGAGATTACAACATTGGTTCCATTTTTGGAAGTACATATACGAATGACATGACCATACGTAAATGATATCAGAGTGATAGATTAAGAATTGGTGGGAGCATAAAATCACAAATTATTTACAAAATTACGTGAGAAGAAAAAAATTGACCATTGCCCAGGTGAAGGAGGAATTATTCACCGAAACCCATGAGAAATTTGTAGAATTGGTGCCCCAGTCATTGAAAAAACTATTAGATGAAGCCAGAAGCAACTAAAGAGCAAGAATTACCTAAGAAGCTGATCCAAGGAGGAAGAACAAACCTGTCAGAGTGGTTTGAGAAAATTGCATACGAATTCTGTAAAGAACAAGCAGTAGAGGAGAGAGTCTCAGTTGAAAGTATTGAAAAAAGATTCTATAACGACCTTACAGATCAATTTCTCTTTTTGCTACTGACCCTATTATTCAAATCCCTAATCGACATAGGAGTAGGTCATATAGTCGAACCTTGACCATCACTCATTGAACCTCCTACAAACACTAAATGGGCAGAAAAAGACAAGACATGGGAAAAATTTATTGCAGAAAGGGAGTGGGAGTACTTCCTAAACAAATAGACCAAAATATACGAGTGTACTAAAGCGTCGGGTAGGATATGGGGGGTATTTGGCCATGTGTCAAGGAAGAGTAAAAGGATTCTAGTCGACCTAAGAAATACCACCAGTGGCAATGAAAAGTCTACCTAAGAAGGAAATTGAGAAGAAAGTGACTCATAAAGGTGCATTGGATCTACAAAAGATAGAAAGGGAGAAGAGGTAGAAAAGAAGGGAATAAATATGAGAGCAATCTATAGCACTCCAAAGAAGAATGGTTTCCAAGGTGACAGCACATGAGAAAAATACATCGTAGTCGAGTCATGACCGACAGGCAGAAGGAGTAGATGAAGAGGTGTCACCAATGGAAGAAGATTTGTGGATATAGAAGTAAGAATCTATCCATTTAGAAATACCCCAGGAGGTAAGACCCTTGTCTCTAATAAATCTGAGTACCCAAATTCAGGCCATTGTCGAGGAGGACCTGAGACTAAGAGCTGCTGAGTTTGGTATATGAAGCTGAGTAGACGACGAAGTAAATGATGACAATCATCTAGTAATCCATCGACCGGAGGAAGGAAATTGGGTTACACTTCAGGCGTACCCTTCCAATCGAAGCATCCACTTACTCAACCTCGGACATGAAGGATCACCCCCCATGCTAAACACAGCTTTACAAAACACTAACCAGTCAGACTCATGAGCACAACAGTGCATTTGGACATTGACAGAAGAAGTCAAAACTGACTGATAATCTGTCGAAACAGAACCAACAAGCAAAACATATGATGGAAACGAAAGCTCCATCGAGACTAGCTATGGAAAAAGAGATACACGAAATATCCCACTACCCCCACCACCACCCCTGCCACTACCACCTACCGAAGGAGAAACCGACGCTGACATGGGGCATGGTTTAGCACACATCCCCCTCTATCAGGGCAATGAAGACCCCAAACAATATCAGTTCATCTATGAGTCGACATGGGAGGCCAATCAAGTTACAAACGAAGATAGACAAATGGAGCAGTTCGCAAGTGCACTACAAAAAAGAGAATTAACTTGGTAAATGATCTATACCGAAAGAACACCTAATGCATTTAAAGCAGAGATCAAGCAACGATTTATGTCCTTCTTCAAAACACCATATGTAAAGCATCTTGCAGTGAAAAAACTCAAGTCTACAGTTCAGAAACCAGCATAAACTATCTGAGACTATGAAAAAAGATGGAAATACCTCTTGAGCCAAATAGACTATGTTATTGATTTACAATTATTAATTCAATGGTTTCTTACAGATCTCTCCCCAAATATTCGACAACATATAACTCTGGAGACATATAAAATGTTATGAAGAAGCACTAACAAAATCTCTACAGGTCGAGATGGATGAGGACTACCCAACATGCCCTACTATCGACGTACAAATTGAAGAATAGTTGGAAATCATGCAAAAATATTTGTGAGAACTGAACCTCAAGGGTTAGGAGATATGGTGTACAAAATGTTCTACAGCCAGCCACACCAAAGATAATTGTCGACAGGATGTAAGTCGACAAGACGTCCTTCTTGTCCAGACAAAATGTTTATGTGATATCTATCAGGAGCATAGAGATCATACGAAAAAATATTTCCCATACAACATGAAGAATGGAAAAACATTTTGGTGTGTGGTCTGTGAAGTTAAGAGTCACGCGACAGCCGACTACCACTTAAATATGAAAAATCGAAAAAACTATCAAGAAGTTTACCAAACAAATGTCATGGCCCAGAACAATGATAATGTCTCAAACAAACAAAACATACCAAACAATAAAAAATATGAAGGCCGTAGATATGAATGCCGGTTCGACAACCGTCGTGGAGGATTTAGAGGTCGAGGGCGATTCTATGGAAAACATGACAATTGACCATGATGACCGATTCAATGCTTCATGTGCTATAAAGAAGGACGTCGGTATGCGGATTGTCCATATAAAGACAAAACCGACCTAAAATTTTGTACTAGATGTGGTGTGGACGACCACTCATTGGAAGATTGTCCCACCATAGTTGACAAAATTAATTAAAAGAAGAATGTTAATGTCTTGTCTTGTGTTCAAAAAAGTGATATAATTCGCACAAAGAACCTACACATAGTAACTAGACAAGGAACGAAAATTGGAGGTGACAATCCAAGAATAATAAATATTAAAGATAAAAATGAATATCCTAATCCTATAAAGCAAAAACAATTGTATAACGATGCATCAAGCATGTTTCAAGAATTTTCTAGACAAGAAGATGTCGATGAAAATTTGTAGAAAACACTTCACGAACTATTGAACCTATTACATAAACATAAGCCGGTGACAGAATTCATTGACCTACAGCACAATATTAACAACAAAAATAATATAGATAAACAGACTAAGAGTATAAGCAGATTAAATAAAAAAGATAAGAATGATGCTGACCCACATGTCGATCTCGAAATAGAAGGATACCACGTTTGACAAGTCATTCGCGACTTTGTATCCCAAGTAAATATCATGATGAGAGATACATGGGAATAGTTGGGTAGGCCTTGACTGAATGAATCAAGCATATACTTAAATTTGGACAACCAAGGACTGATTGAACCCATTGGGGTTTGAAGAAATGTCGATACAGCGATAAAAGGAATTTCAACAAAAGTCGATTTCGAAATCATCGACCCTAAGGAAGGATCCAACTCCTTTCCATCCCTTGTAGGATGCCCATGGGGAAGAAAAATGAAGGAATCTATTTCATTGGACAAAGAAAGGATAAAACTAAAAGGAAATGGATAGAACATTATTGTCCCCATTCATCCTTCACAAGGAGAACCTTGGACTAAACCTATTGATGAAGAAGTCGATGTTCGACAACTCTACCATATTCAAAATAATGAAGATTATACTGAACCTAATAATTATGGAGAACTTCATCTAGGGAACCAGGACTCAGTTGGATATAACTCAGATGCTTAATTGTATGATTGAGAAATTGAAAACTATGAAACACAAGCAAGGGGTTGCTGGACCATTCAATATATTTAGAAGAAACCAACTTGACAATGATTTTCTATATCGACTATTCCAAAAATATTTGAGAAGAGAATAAGGGAATATCCCTCTTTAGCACCAATAAAAACATATAATAAATAGAGTCTTTCATATAAAGAGAGAGAATCACTAGTTCTCCATGTAGAACAAGTCTCTAAGAACCTAGGTGAACATGGCCAACTTCAAAGCCTAGTCGAAATGTTTACATGACAAGATGATCGATGGTGGGACACCCATCATTCGAGACTATAAACATGGACAACAGCTTCGGATTTCTTTGTAGAAAGGTTCAGAGGAAGGAAGCTAACAAAATAGGCACAAATGCACAAATACTTATCTTAACCCAAGGGAAAGATCCATAAAATCATATAAGAATACGTGAAAAAGAATGGAGAAGAATTGGTTACAAAGATGAGTGTATATGGCCACACCTATTTCCCTCGACATTAGATGACCTACCTAACAAATGGTATAAAATGGAAGAAGCACAAGGTGAAACATTCCTATGGAATGAACTTAGAGAAAATTTTATTAAGGACTTTAGCTTTAAACCGGAAGACAAAAAATTAGTCGAATCTACAAAACAAATAAAAACATTTATACATCCAACTACTAACAAGTCGACACAAAATAAAAGCCGACCAAATGCAACATGCCATAACATTCGATCTAAAAAAATACCTCAGTTAATGAGACTCCAATTGGAAAATGAACATACACATGGGAAAATATTTTAGTGGAAATATGTTCAACTGGAGATGATCAAACCAATCAAAACGATACTCAAAATCAAATCAACCAACAAAATCGATACCGACCGAATGACGGCAGCAGAATTTCCAGAAACATTTTCACAGTTCAAAGAAGGTATTCGACATATTAATGAAAGTAAAGCGCCAGAATGGATGGACGTGAAATTAAAAACTAAAGAAATCAAAATTTATAATGATAATAGACCGAAAATGGCAAGAATTGGGGATTATTGGAGCGAAGAACAAACTACAGAAATCGTTGACTTATTAAAGGAATTCCAATATTTATTTGCATGAGATTACAAAGACTTAAAAGGATTAGTAGCAGAAATTGGCGATATGAAGATAGACATCAAACTTGATGCATGACCTATGAAAAGACCTTACAAATTAGCGCATAAATATAAAGAAATAGTAAAAAGGGAGATCAAAAATGTGTTGACAGCTGGAATTATTTACCCCACCGACCAGTAGGAATGGGAAATCCCAATGGTCTTCCAAACAAAAAATCACGACCTGACAAAACTACGAATATGTGTCAACTTCTAAGAATTAAACAAAGTTACCCTAACAAACCCATTTCCGACTCCATATGCCAATGAAATCTTAAATGAATTCGTAGGACATGAATGCTACTCATTTACAGATGGATTCTCAGGATATAATCAGGTACCAATAGCCAAGGAAGATATAAAAAAAAAAGACAACTTTCGTATGTGAATTTGGCTTATTTTCTTACAGAGTAATGCTAGTCGGTCTCAAGAATGCACCTGCAGTGTTTTCAAAAATAGTTGTCAAAACATTTCAAGAATACATTTATAAAAAAATGGCAGTATACTTTGATGATTGGATGATCTATTCCATGGTAAAATTCCATTGTAAATGGTTAAGGATTATGCTGGAACGATGCTGACAGATTCAGTTATCCCTCAATATAAAAAAAATGCATATTCTTAACCCCTATGGGAATCCTACTACGAAATATTGTATGTAAGGAAGGTATCAAGGTCGACTTTGCTAAAATAAAAATTATCCTCACATTAAAACCATTGGTTAATACAAAACAGGTCAGAGTACTGTTGGGTCATACAAGGTATTACAGAAAATTCATCTAACACTATTCAGATATGACTTACCCATTGGAAGAATTGTTAAGAGAAGATTAGGAGTTCGATTGGACAAAAGAATGTGATACATCTTTCGATACATCAAAAATAAAACTAGTCTAAGCACCCATTCTCAGATTTCCAAACTGGTCGATCAAATTCCATGTGCATATTGATGCTTTGGGTCTATCAATAGGTGCAATTTTGACACAACCTGGGGACGACAGAATGGACTATCCAATCATATACATTAGGATAAAATTAAATAAGGAAGAACACAATTACTCAATGACAAAAAGGGAGGCACTAGGTGTGGTCTTTTCACTTCAAAAGTATTGAGATTACCTACTAGATAACCCCTTCATATTCTATACCAATCACCAAGCACTAAAATACCTTGTCAACAAACCTTTTCACCACACTAGAATATGTTTTTGGCTATTACTGTTCCAAGAATTTGAATTCGAAGTAGTAGTTCGACCAGGACAATTGGATGTCAGACCCGACCACTTGTTGAGAATCGACGTGGGGGACGAACTGACAAGAGTCAAAGATGACCTATCGGATGCACACTTATTTCGAATAGAAGTTGTTCCTACAGAATTAGAATAAATAGCAAAATTCTTGGAGAATGGTCAAGCACCGGATGGAATGAGCACAAAAAAGAAACAAATTTTAGCCATGAAAGCTACACCATATAGTCTCATTAATGGATTCTTATATAAAATGGGTTTTGACAAACTACTCCATTGATGTGTGTTAGAACATGAATGAGAAAACATTATGTATGAATCACACTATGGACCGGTGGGAGAACACTTTCAGTTTGATACAACTTCCAAGAAAATCCAATAGATAGGGCTATGGTGGTTGACACTATACAACCCATAAACTTGTCAAGTCAAGATCATCCGGACAAAGTCTCACTCCATTAACCGACCAAGTTTCACCACCACCAATAGTTGTGGGACTTATCAAATCATCATTTATTTGCAACCCCAACCCAACATCCACTGTAGTTGCAACCCAAATTTCATCATTTACACCAACCTTCCAAAACCTTCAGGTCAATAAGTCGCATAGAGGATTACTTTCCCTCGAAGGTAATAATCAAGCAGCACTAGATGTAGAAACCGACAACCTCGTGGAAGATGAAGAAATTGGCAACCCTGTATACCTACAACCGGAAGTTAAAAACCCCATGCCGACAAAATATTTTCCAACCACCCCTCTAACTCTAGACCATTCACCATCACCGTCATCACCACCAGTACCAGAGTCTCCTCATAATCCATAACCATCATCTTCACCACCATTGGAAGCACAAACAACCACAAACAACCACAAACCCCATTCAGGAAATCCATCAAGCTAATCCTAACACAACAGAAGTTCAGTAGACTGAGAATCCACCGAATGAAGAAAAAAAACACCACAACAATAGCCAACATCAGTACCAATAGGATCAGTAGCGGTACATAAGTCTAAACATAAGAGCAAAAGAAAAGAGAAAAAGAAAAAAGAGCACCACCAGCCACATCAGGTACCAACCATGATCCACCTTCAACACTTAGGGTTAACTTGTGCAATTGAAACTCCAAAACTAAGAGATGGAGAGTTGGACCAAGTCTTGGGAGCACTCACCAAATAAGCATCAACAAGAAACCAAACAAGGAAAGAACAAATTGAAAAAATGAAGACATAACAAGTTGAATTCCTGACTAAATATAGGACTTTAACAAAGATAGTAATACCAGGACCAGCAGATACCGACACCGACAAACCACTGAAGAAAGCATAACAGTTGCTGGAAAGTGTCGTTTCGAACCTTCAAGCATAGCTACAAATAAAGAAAGAAGAGAAAAAATAAGAAACATCTATGTTATTAAGACAAAAGTACATAAGGTACTGTAAGAACATCTACAGCAATCAGCTATTACGGAATAATTATTGCGCAGCTGGCACACCCATTACGGTCAAGTCTTTCAACAGAATTGAGAAACCTGTGAACATATCAAGACACTAGAGAATCAATAGGGTCTTGATGAAGAAATGCGGAGCGCAATACAACATCAGATTGTATTGGAAACAGTGCAACTAGAGAAGCTAGAGAAACAAGATCATCAACGGGTAAACCAGGCTCTTTCTAGCATCGACAAACTGGACACAATCTGTCCACAAATGAAAATACTAAAGGACACAGTAGATGAAAAACCCCAATTTTTGGGGCCTAGCATGAATAATATTGTAGAACTCTCAATTCAAGATAAAATGGCAACTCTATCTAGCATTACAACCTTGACCATAGACACCCAGAGAGCTCTCCGTAGTTGGGCATATTTTCAACACCAACTGGCCATTTCGACAGAAGCGATAGCCCATGAAGATAGAACAACAAAAAGGAAGCTACTTGAGGCAAATTTATGTACCTCCCCTATTTCTTTGGGACAAAGAAATATTTTGTTCCTAGGGGATATGTTGGAGGAGCTAGTCGGTGAGCCGACTAGACTAGTTAACCGACTAATCGGAGATTAGGTCGGTCTCCAAAGGTCATGTCGGTTGACTGAACTGACAAGTAGTTACTCATAATTGTTTTGTAATCATATATAATAGGTTGTTGAGCCAGTTAAGAACTTGGTTCAGTTTTGTATATGTATGGACCCTCATGTGATTCTATATTCTACTATCTATTCTTGTCTCTTGTCTCTATATGCTTATATGATTCTATATGTGTATTATTGGTAACCTTATGTAATATGTGAGATTACAACACACACAGGATAAAACAAGTTTCTTGGAAATACAGTTTTACCTTCATGGTATTTTAAAAACTTCAAACAGATTTATGCAGTCATCACCATACGAGGATGTTAACACCTTTAATGGTCAGATCAGTATGGAGAGATACCAGAGGTGTTGAGGGATGATAGCTATGGCTCCTTCATCTATGTTCAGAAACAAATGATCTCTGAAGCCGAAACAACCAAAGGCCGATTGAAAACTGAAATGATTTTTAAAATTAACCAAAACTCTCTGGAAATACCGACGTAGTCTTCAAGGACACAATTAAGAGGAAACCCTAAGGTAGTGTACCACGTCCCTACCGCCAAGTAGAAAATTTTAATATGCTCACATGGCCTGCAATGGATGAATTGATGACTTGTCCTTTGTTTAATAACTACACCATGAAATCAATTATTACACTATCCATTGTATCCTAGGTAAGACATTTCTATGTGCGTGTCTACACTATAGAACATATACCATATGATATATATGTTATGGTTTTATAAGTATGAATATTGGTTAGGTTTTTCATAAAGGGTATTTGTATAAAGTAGGATGATCTTCTTAGATGCTATTCAATCACTAAATGCATTCCTCTACACAAGATTTACAATTTTAGGTTCATGCGAAAGAAACCATGGATATAAAAAACACATTATCCATAATCCTAGTACGTAAGGGATAGAGACATTCTGGGAGAGGGGCTAGATAGGATATAGATCCATTCAGGGAGGTATTTAGACCCTAGTGTTAGGTGCAACCATTCCCCTAAATAATTCATTCAATCTCTCAGTACTAAGTAATTTCCTTTCCCTTTTGCACTAAGACTTGTGCCTTAGTAGAACTTAGGGAAAAACCTCAATCACCTACTCAAAAGGAAAATAGGGTTGATGCATTAGTCATGATGACTAAGTAAGACTAATACCCTTATCTTTTATTTAGCCCTTGAAAAATGAAACCGAAAGGAAAAAGAACATGTTGTTATTAAATAATACCAACCAGATATTATGATGTAAAATCGACCTTGGGTCATAGAGAAAACAAAGTTAGGTTCTTTCCTTCTTATATATTTTTTTACAGTCAAGACATCATCCTTACGATAGGATTTCTACGAATTAACTTCTCTTGAAAGTTTTATCTAACTAATTTTAAGTTACACATGGTGAATAAATAATTTTTTTATTTTATGAAATTTAGGGTGATTACATTAATCCACTCTAATATGGGTATGGAAGACCGAAAGAGACTAGGTTGAAAACACATATAATATTTACATAATGACTTTCAAACAAACATAATAAGATATGAAATACTTTTACATTTCATACATAAAGAACAAATTATACTAAAACATAACATGGAAATAGGAAAATGGTTAGGAAGAGATGCATAGTATAATTCCCTATTCAAAATGTATTTATGATTCATATCTATACCCAGTCTATAATTTATCAATACTTAAACATATAAGAAATCGAGTAGGGAACTTGAAAACACTGTCGAGAAAAAAGAACTGAGGTTGTCATTCCTCCCAACCAAGTATTACTTGCTCCATAACTCTTGAGCCTATTTGTTGAACCACAAGGACAAAATTTGATCAATGCACCATTTTTTTTCATCAACAGATCATTTCCACATCCATCACCAACCTCCTACTTGCTTGATGGATATACTATTTTATAGTATTTTGTGTAGGACTTGGTCATTTATAAAACTCCTTCTCTTTAGCACTCCACAAGGAGTATTGACCTGATTTTTGGGGAAGACGCCTCATGCATCACTCGATTTCTCACTCAGTATTTTTCTCCATTTTTCGGTCAACAAACACTCTTTCAACGGCTACTTGAGTTCTAATTCATCTCGGTATTTTAATTATTAAATAAAGATAATTCATTACATTCATTTTGACTTTCTTATCAAAATATTTAAAAATAATAATTATTCCAAGTAATAAATAATTACAATTATTTGGTGTATTACAAATAAAGAGAGAATTAAACACTTAATATCATATATATTATTTATTTTGAATGTTTTCTTTCCTTTAAATATCAACATTGACAACATTGAAGTGGAGTAAAATTACCAACCCAAGTTAGAAAAATACATAATTTTGGAATTAAATGTAATAGCTTATAAGATTAGATCAAGTGGTCATGAGTTATATATCCTTATTTTAATGTTTTCTCCTCAAGCCTAATCATTATTTAATAAATATAACACAAGGACACCTTTATATTCATTAAATAAAAGTTTACCTTATAAGAATAAGCACATAAAACAAAGAGAGCATGAAACACTTTAAATTATAGGAGTGAGCTAAACTCTAGAAGGTTTCCACCTTTTTGAGTGCCTGAATGGATTCAACCACAGATTACTCTTGGGGAACCATATTATGCAATTCCACAATTTCAATCAGATTTTGGCCGAAAAACTGGACGGAATCTAGGTGCAAATCATCTAGATTTTAACTTACTCTAAAATTATATATTATTTATTTTGAACCTCTTTTTACCTCTAAATCTTGGAAGGAAATGGCCAACATTAACACAGAGGAAAATATAAGTTAAATAAGGGTTCGCCTTATAAGAAAAACCATAAAACAAAGAGAGCATCAAACACTTAAAATTATATATATTATTTATTTTAACATAATTTTACCTAGAAAGGAATTTTTCAACCTTAGACTAGAGTAAAATTACCAACCCTAGTTACAAAAGTACATACTTTTTTATTTGAAAGTACTAGCTTCTAAGATTTCTTTCTCCTAAATTGTTGTGCTTACACCTACATAATATTTCAATTTCCAAATTTGGGTGACTAACCTTCTAACTTATCAAAATTATTATGGTCATTTAGGAATGCTCCTCTCCCAATTATTTGAGCATAGAAATAAAATGATAAAACAAACCAATTAGTTACTTTATTTTCTTTGGATATAAGAGTTCACCTTATAAAATCAATTAAAATAAAACAAAGATAACACTAAACACTTAAAATTATATATTTTATTTATTTTGAACATTTTTTTTTACATTTAGAAGGAAGCCATAATTCCGCCCAAAGAAGAAATAAATAGAACATTAAACACTTAAAATTATAAACTCTATAGGACCTCCACAAAAATTGTCTAACTCTAACTAGAAACTAATGTAATAGATAAAAATCCATTTTATGGGCCACTAAAATCATCTCATTTTCAACTATGATAAACTTTAAGAAAAGAAAAGAAAAACAATTATATATATATATAAGAAAATTATATATATATATATATATAATTTCATCTTATAAAGAAAGGTTTAAATTAAATGTAATAGTTAAATCAAGTGGAAAAACATGTGAGCGTCTCCTTTTTTAAGGCTATTTCTTGATAAGTGGAATTTTATTTAATATATATAGAACAAAGGAATTGTTATATGTATCAAATAATAGGACATTTTTAAGGAAAAAATCATAAAATAAAGAAAACATTGAATTAAACACTTAAATTATAATTATATATATTATATTATATTGAAAATACCTTTTTATATTTGGTTATAGCTGAGAAAACAAACAACATTCACATGAAATAAAATTACACACTACAAACCTATATTAGAAAGCTAAATATAACGAAATTGAGTACAATTACCAACTCTAATTAGAAATTGAACTTTATCTCATTATTTTAAGGCTTTCTCCTCAACCCATATCTTTATTTAATATAAAATAAAGGCACTTCATATACATGTGATAAGAGTTCACTTTATATAAAAAAAACCTATAAAATAAGGGACCATTAAACACTTCACATTATGTATAGAGTGAGAGAACTTTTGTTTTCCTTTGGATTGGAACATTGAAGTGGAGTAAAATCACTAACCTTAATTAAAACTACATACTTTTCAAACTTTTTTTTAGTTGAATGTAATAGCTTGTGGGATTAGATCAAGGGTTCATGAGCGTTATTTCCTTATTTTAAAGCATTCTCCTCACACTTTATATTTATTATGTCCCCGCCTGAGGGGATATATATGAATCGGTCAGGCAGATTATTTCGACGAATTTGTAGCAACTTCAACAAAATTATATAATTTTTGCTATAGTTTGTATTAATTATTTTTGGGGAATTATTTAAATGTTGATTTATCTTTCTTTTTATTGGTTGATATAGGTGACGTAGGCCTGGGACTTTGTGCCCCAAGACCCGGCGGTGGGCTAACGTCAGCAGCATTAACTCAGTCAGATGGATTAGTTGAGAGTTTGGCGTAAATTTTTGTGTGTTTTCGGTGGCAAGCTGATATCAGCAATGGTATAAATTAATTAAGTTTTGGCTTCTCGTGAAGGGCACCTCTTTTATCGTTTACCCAAACACTTTACTCGATGTTTCTTTACACGATGTTTCTCTGTTGGTGAGCTTCACAAAGATGTATCAATATTGATGGCGGGTTACAGGATTCAATATTGATGGCGGGTTAGGAGGTACGTCTATCTGACTGGGTTTGAATTTCAAGACTTATGCCAGTATTGTTTTCACATGTCGGACACATGGTAAGCGTTGCGGCAGGCGTCAGAGCATACGACATCTTGAGAGCTCTTTGGTTTTCCAGCTCTTTGTGCAGTTTTCTATTCTCCAATACAAGTGACTCGTTGCACCTCTTCAGAAGCTCGCAGTCCATTTCGGTTTGTTTGAGCTTCGTTCACATTACAAAAAACTTTCGTTAAACTAAAATAGAGATTCATCACATTTAATAAATTGAAACGTATATTCAATAAAATAAAATAAAGGCTTCAACACAGAAAACTGCTATTAAAATAGGGTTTTCGGCACATCCAAAGTGTTCTGAATGGTAAATTCGAAGAAATTTTAATTTCTAAATCACGCTGAATTATGTAACAACTGATTCGAAAGAGAGGCTTTCCATGTTGATTTAGTACGTTATCTCGGGAGGGAGTACCAAATCCACTTAAAGTCTGGAGCTTCACAAAGATGTATCAATATTGATGAAAGCGAGGCTTTCCATGTTGATTTAGTACGTTATCTCGGGAGGGAGTACCAAATCCACTTAAAGTCTGGAGCTTCACAAAGATGTATCAATATTGATGGCAGGTTACAGGATTCAATTAATGAGATCTTAAATATGGTTATGAGGTGTGTCTATCTCACCTGGTGTGATGTTCAATATCTGACTGGGTGTGATGTTCAAGACCACTTCAAGATTTATTATTATTTCCTGTTTACAGGAAATTAATTTTTCGTTCATGTTTTGATTTTTTATATTAATTGCAGATTTTTATTATTTTTAACAAATTTTACCAATATCTTTAAGGTTTTTAATTCATAACTTTTTATAATCAAATCTGACATATTCTCTGTACTGGATGACATTTTCTCCTCGATGAATAACTCTGACAACTTCGACATCTCAACTCTGACACATTCTCTGTACTTGATGACATTTTCTCCTTGATGAATAACTTTGACAACTTCGACATCTGTTAAAAAAAGTTCAAAAACCTTGCATGGCTCATAGGTGGCTATTGGTATGCTTTTGGAGCTTTCCGTGTGTCACAGGCCATGCATCCAAGGTTTTTTAAAAAGACTATGGTTGCATATGCAGGTTACGCTACTCAACTACCTGTTTTTGTGTTCGCTGCACAAAGTGACCATTCTAATGCATCCTGGTAATTATCCAAGACTTCTTCCTTCAAAGGTTGGAAGAGGCCATTCTAATGCATCGGGGTAATCCAAGGCTTCTTCAGAGGCCAGGATGAAGAGTTGTTGGGTTGATTGTTATGGTTATGCTACCAACATGGAGTGCCTTCTATATTTGCGAATGGAACATGAATATATACACTGATAGGTCCTATTTACAAGCCCAATAGATAATCTCCGGAAGAATAAGGGGAATCAAAACATATCGATGGCTGTGATTGTGCATGGTTGAGTATATTTGTATGATATAACCAAGTGCATAAATTGATGGAGATTCCATTGTGTGGCACAATGGAAGCGTGGTGAAAGCAGCCTATGAAATTGATGAAGATTCCATTGTTTGGCACAAAGAAAGCGTGGTGATAGCAGCGTATGAAAAATGGTTGGTCAATCTGCCAACAGGATGGAGCTTGTGCAGAAATTGCTCAAATTGTTGGCATGAATTTTGACATTTCGTGAAAGAGGTTGTTGGCATGAATTTTGACATGAAGAAATGTGTAGTGGAGATTTTTATATGGTTATATTAGTTTTTGAGAGAGAATATTAATTTCTGTAATTAAGGAGGATCTCAACGAAATCAATTCATTCATAACCACACAGATACCAACCGTGAAAGAGGTTCCTCCCATGAATTTTTTATAGACGCCACACAGTAGATTAGTTAAAAATAGCTAAGATCCTTACAAAGAATACATTATGGTTTCGAGTATTTAGGGCTAAAAAAAACTAAAAAAATGGAGATTGCAGACCAATGCAAGATCTTAATGAGATTATTTATAACTTCTTATCAATTGCAACAGATGTCAACTGTAATTACACTAGCATGGATCAATCACACTATTACAGATTTTCTTTCAGGCTCACTTTTCTGAGCGGTAATTTTAGATTGAATTAGATTCTCTTATATTTTTTAGTTTCTTTTATTTTTATACCATATTTATATGTATACTAAGAATGAAATTTAATTTCCAACAAATTGTTTCTTGTTGTGAAGTTTTCATCAAAATTTCAGCAACGGAGTTACTAGGGAATTATGTGTGAGGAATTATGTGGAACCACAAATAAGCATAAATTAGATATTAATTAAATTTTACTGTTTTCCATATTTTTCTCTGTTTTCGATAATGCCTCATGGTATTTTGATTGCAGGTTTTAATTAACTGTAACAACGAAAAATGGAGATTGGGATTCATATTTTCTCCAAGAGTTCGCTCAAGAGGACCACTCAGGGTTTAGTGAATACAGAAAGGAGATTCCTACTATCTGGATGATGAAGATTGTAGGATACGACTTAGCTATTTTCAGGGAAGATTGTGGGATACGACTTAATCAGGAATTAAAGATTTGCACGTGAGCTCAATCAGATAATCAGGGAAGATGCACAAGACTTAAAGATTTGCAAGAGCTTAAATCACATCGGTTGAAGAGTTATTTTTTTTATGGATGAAAAGAAGCAAGCAGGCCTTTCAACTCTGGTCTGTACCACTCTTTGTCTTTTTGTCTGAACTGCTCAACAACCCCTTGTCATATGACAAATGAATGCTGCTTAAGTCTGTTACACAGTATAGGACATCCTTCCTTAATAACCACTCATACAAGGATGGACCATGACTATCTTTTGCGTGGCAGAGATTTAGGTCTACGATAGCTCAGTACGACAATAGACAATAGCTAAATGTTAACAAGGCAAACGAAGTTACAAAATTAGAAAACTAAATGTTTCAACAAACTTAAATTAGTTTTTAAAAATTAATTATAAGTGTTTTCCTAATATTATAAAATGATATTTAAATTTGTGTGAAAAATTAACATGAAATATTTTTTCTTTAATTATTCAAATTTTATTCAATTAACATAACACGGAAAATACTAATTACATTCAATTAACATAGCACCAAAATTTATCATATATTAACTTTGAGATTATTGATAACTTATTAACAGTGATTCAAATTCATAAATATTATAATAATCTACAACCTTGATTCCAAAACAAATTATGTCTTTAATTATTGTGCCGTGTCTTTAACAAATTATGTCTTTAATTAACCGTAATCAACCACTACGGCTACGCTCATGTGATTTGCACCTTCCCCATTGTACATAAAATCACCATGTGATTTTAACCAAGATGTTTTTTTTGTTTTTAATTTGTCAATAATAAGCATCAACCTAGTATTTGTGAATAATAAGCATCAACGTAGTTATTTCCAGTCGTGCCTCGAACTATATCTAAGTAGAGAACCGTATCTTTGCCAGCACAAGGGAAGGTAAGGCATTGAAACGAGTATTAGTAATTAATTTAGAAAAGAAATGATATGAAAAGCTGGTTTGATCTTGTTAGGAATTGTTTCAAGATGAGCGAGATCGCTTTGGAGCCACAGACTCGATGCGCTGCTTGCAAGATCCAGAGAAAGAAATGTTCAGAAAAATGCTTGCTCGCGCCTTATTTTCCGCAAAACAATCCCGCGAAGTTCCTGTTGGTAAGCAGAGTCTTCTGAAATGGCCATATCACCAAACTACTAAAGGTTTAGGTTTGAATTTTATTTATTGTAGAATAGTATATATCAATATAGTTTGTGGCTGGATTAAGAGAATATGGCCTTTTCACAATAAGTTGTTTTATGGTCTTTACTGTTTTTCTAACCATAAGTAACTATGTCAGTAACTATGTCGCTATGTCGGGGACATTGCCACATAGTGGCTCTTGTTTAATATATATAAAACAAAGATGTGGTTATATACATTAATTAAGAGTCCACTTTATAATAAAAAAAACCTAGAGCATTTAAGACTTAACATTATATACATTATTTATTTTGAACATTTTTTTGCTTCTTAATTTCAATATTGACAACATTGACATAAAGTCAAATTACCAACCAAAGTTAGAAAACTACATAGTTTTGGAATTGAATGTAATAGCTTCTAAGATTACATCGAGTGTTCATGAGTGCTATCTCCTTATTTTATTGTTTTCTCTTCAAGCCATATCTTTATTCAATAAATATAAAAATATAAAACAACAAGAAAAAATCCATAAAACAAAGTCAACAGTCAGTACTTAAAATTACATATATTTTTTATTTTGAACTTTTTTTAATTTCTAGATATAAAAACAAACTGGTCAACATTGACTTGAAATAAAAAATGCATTAAATAAGAGAAAACAAAAAACATTAAACAATTAAAGTTATATATATTATTTATTTTAATGGCATAAAGTAAATTTACCAATCCGAATTAGAAACTACATACTTTCACAATTTATTATAATTCTTAAGATTACATCAAATGGTCGTGACAACTTATTATGTGTGCTATCTTTTTATTTTAATGCTTTCTCTTCAAGACCCTCTCGAGTGAATGTTATGGGTGACTTACATGGTAAAGTTGAGGAAACCAGGCTTTTCAATAATGGTTTTAAGATGGACATACCCATCTTTACTTTTTAATATATATAAAATAATGATTTATTTATATATATTTAATAAAATTCTACTTTAAAGAAAAAACATAAAACAATCATAACAATAACACTTAAAATTATGTAAATTACTAATCTTTATTAAATATTTACATACTTTTAAAATTAAATATAATAGTTTTAAACATAAAACAATCATAACAATAACACTTAAAATTATGTAAATTACTAATCTTTATTAAATATTTACATACTTTTAAAATTAAATATAATAGTTTTTATGATTAGATCAAGTCATAATAAATGTTATCTTTTTATTTTAATGATTAAATGTATTTTGGTCAAATTTATCTTTGTTTAATATATATAAAAGAAAAACATTTTCATAAATAATAATAATAACTTTTTTTAAGGTCATTGCTAAGCCAGACACCAATTTGGTGTATGAGGCCCCCTTATTTGTGGGACAAGAGACCCCCTTTGCGCAGTGATTTAACTGCTAAAGTTTAGAGAGGTGTACATACACTACCCCTCTCCACTTGAACATGTGATCTCGTAAGAGGAAGCACATGCTCTTAACCATATAGATTTTTCATATGAATTAAATAAAAAATTGTTTTATTAAAAAAACCATAAAACAAGAAAACTTTAAAGAGTTAAAATTATATAGATAATTTATTGTTAAGACGAAGTACAAGTAAATGTTATATTATTAAATATCTATTTTTTAATTCAAGATGAATAATTCCTTCCACATTAAAAAAAATGATTTTATATATTAAATGGTAATCATTAATTTTTTAAATTAATTTGGTTACCATAAATTTAAGCAGTTTAAAGTTCAACCATTTTATTTTTTTGGTAAATTTATTAACAAAATGAAGTGATTTTTTTTTATTTAAGATGGATAATTCCTTCCACATATAAAAAAAAGTGAATTCATATATAAAATTGCAATCATTAATTATAAAAATTAATGTGTTTGCTATAAATTTAAGCTGTTTAAAAACTCAACCATTTTATCTTTTTGGTAAATTTATTAACAGAATGAGGTGTGGTAAATTTATTAACAGAATGAGGTGATTTTATCTTTATAATATTATTTTTTGGTAAATTTATTAACAGAATTAGGTAGTTTTATGTTTAAAAACAAGCCCCTTTTTTAATTCAAATCATAGCTCTGATTATATAAATCCATAAAACCATTCTACAGCCTTAAACACCTAGGACTCCCGAGTCCCAATTAAACATTTTTCTCCAAAATCCTACCCGAAGCGCTGTCGGGAAATACTCAAAATCTTCACCGGAAAAAGGAAAAATCATAATTCAACTAAAAAAAATGACATCTATAATAACCGGAAAAGGGCAAAATCATCGCCCGTCTAAACTACTCGTAAATCTAACACAAAGACCTAACATCTATAAGAACTACATGGCTTAGACTGTTATGGCTACGCGTTTATACATTTGTTTTGAATCAGAGGAAGCCTAGACTTGGACTGTTCTTCTGTTTACTGTGTTCGAAAGATGGACTCGTACTATGGTTCGATGGCGGAAATGGAGAACTTGTTCGCCCCTTTTGAACAGCAGCGTCAAGATCAGCAACATGATCTGCTTGATGAGGATGAGAATAGTTCCTCTGAAGACGGGACTGACGGCCATGATAATGGTGGCCGGAAGGACAAGAAGAATTCCCGATGGTCTCGGATGAAATGGACCGATGACAAGGTGAGGCTTCTCATTCGCGTGGTTTGTTATGTTGAGGTGGATCCACAGAAGAAGAAGTCTGGTAAGTATGGCAAGTGGCAATATGTTTCAGATATCATGATCCAGAACGACTTCTATGTTTCTGCCAGGCAGTGTCAAGACAAATTCAACGACCTCAACAAGAGGTATAAGAAACTGAATGATGTGCTTGGAATAGGCACTGTATCAAGAGTTATTAAGAATCCTGCTCTCATGGATTATATGCCTGACCTCACTGAGACGGAGAAGAACGATGTGAAGAAAAAGGCACTTTCCATGAACTTATTCTATGAAGACATGTTTATTTATCACACCAGACGGCATATGGAAGCAGATCCTGGTATGCAGTCATCAAATCCTAAAAGCAGATCAGATGATCCTGAGGAATCGGGGGGCATGAATGATGAAAATGGAGGCAGAGATGAGCCTGAGGCATGGGTGCCCATGAATCATGAAAATGGAGGCAGAGATTATCCTGAGGAATGGATGGCCATGAATGATGAAAATGGAGGCAGAGATTACCCTAAGGCATTCGGGGGCATAAATAATGAAAATGGAGGAGATGACAAGGAGAATGAGTACAATGATCAAGTTGGCCAGGAAAATCATGATGAGAATGACAGAGATGCCGGAGAAGAGGGGATAGGGTTCTCTCCGGCTAAAAGAATGAAGCTGAGCCAAGAGTCTGAGGGGACATTTTCTTTGACATCAGATCAGCTGCATGAATGCATGATCTCCACTGTCCCAGAAAACCTTAATCCAGTGACGTCTGGCATGTTGCCAGATGATGAAAGAACAGCATGGATGCAACCAGATAGTGCAAGAACAGCATGGATACAAAGCCTGGGGACGACAATTCATGGATTAAAGATGAAGGAGCAGAAAGTGGGTACTGCTGAGGGATTTGAGTTTTTAAAGGAGCGGTTCAAGTGGATGAAGTTGGAGAATGAAAAGAAGAAAGTTGAGAATGAAAGCATGGAACTACAGCTGAAGCAGAACGACGGAGAATCTGAGAGGCTGAGGTTAGAGATTGAAAAGATGAAATTTGAGAATACTGGTATGTCAGTACAGCTGAAGCATAAGAATAGAGAATTGAAGGTCATGAATGAAAAGATACAACTTGAGAATGAACGGATCGGCAGAGAAATGGAGAGGCTGAAGTTGGAGAATGAAAAGACGAAACATGAGAATGAGCAAGAATTGGAAAGGCTAAAGTTGGACAATGAAGGCATGGCAGTACAGCTGAAGCAGAAGGAATTCATAGGCATCGAGTCTAACAAGTCAAACGCGGCAACGACACCACATGTTCCTATATTGCAGGTGAATGAGCGGAATTTGGATCTTGAAAAGGAAGCATTTGAGCTTGAAAAGCAGCAGTTAGTGTGGCAAAAGGAGACATTTCATCTTGAAAGGGAGGTTTTCATGTTGGAGAATGAAAATATTAAAGATGAGATTGAACGCCTGTCACTACAGCTGAAGCAAAAGGATAAAAACATGAAGGCACTAAAGCTGAAGCAGAAGGACAGAGAATTGGAAAATGGAAATTTGAAACTTCAGATTGAACGCATGGCACTACAAATGCAGCAAAAGGACAGAGAAGTGGAGGCCATACTGAAGGACAAAGCATTGGAGAATGAAAATAAAAAACTTAATAATGAACGCATGGCAATACAGCTGAAGCAGAAAGACAGAGAAGTGGAGGCACTGCAGCTAAAACAGAAGGACAGAGATTTGGAGACACTGCAGCTAAAGCAGAAGGACAGAGAATTGGAGAATGAAAAGTTGAAACTTGAGAATGAAAACATGGCACTACAGCTGAAGCAGAAGGAACTGGATATCGAGTCTAACAGGTAAGAGGCTGCAATGACGCCACATGCTTTTATATTGGGCTAGTTCAGTGTCAAGTTCTTAAATTTTAAGTTCAGTGTTATATTGGGCTAGTTCACTGTCAAGTTCTTAAATTTTAACTTCAGTGTTATATTGGGCTAGTTCAGTGTCAAGTTCTTAAATTTTAAGTTCAATTTCTTGTTTTGGCATTTTTTGGGGGCATTTTATTAAAACATTTGAGCATTTTTTTCTGCATTTTATGAAAATTTAAGTTTATTATTTTGTTTGGTTTTGTTTTGTTTTATTTTTATGAAAATAGCATTTTTTTTTTTAGCATTCTATAAAATTAGCAAAATCTTATGAAATGGAAATAAATGATTACATTGTTCATTTAATGTGCTTAATATAACTAAAAGGAAAATGTAGTTTCAAAATGCTAAATCTTACAAAAGGCTAAATCTCACTTGTTGTTTATTGGCAAATTCTTATTTCAGATAGAAAAAATGTGTTTGTGTGTTTCTGTTTAGGGTACTGAAATGTATTTAATAAAAGAATGTGCTGTGGATATGTTGGGCTTTGATGTTCTTCAAAAGTTCAGTGTCGTGTTTTGACATTTTATTAAAAAGTTCATTGTCTTGTTTGGCAGGGTTCTAATTTCAAATGGTGGGGACATAGGTCAAAATTGTGGCTTGTCACAATCAAAATCTGAAAAGTTTTCTGCAATCTAAGCCATTTTTGACGGGTAAATTGGCCTATGATGGCAATTGGCCCATCAAATTCCCTCACTGCTGTTTGGGCATGTCTTTTTGTCCATCAAATTCCATCACTGCTGTTTGGGCATTTTTTTTTGGCATTTTATGTAAAAGTTCATTGTCTTACCGTGACTTATTTGACGGGTAAATTGGCAATTGGCCCATCAAATTTCATCAGTGCTGTTTGGGCATTTTCTTTTGGCATTTTATGAAAAAGTTCATTGTCTTGTGGGCATTTTTTTTGGCATTTTATGAAAAAGTTCATTGTCTTGTTTGGGTAATTTTTTGTTGGCATTTTATGAACAATGAAAAGACCTTATTAAATGAAAAAAATGGTGCTGCTTGGAAAGTTCTTATTTCAGATAGACAAAATGTGTTGTGTGGTTTTGTTTGGGTAATGAAATGTATTTAATAAAAAAATGTGGTGTGGGTTTGTTGGGCTATGAAATTCTTTAAAAGTTCATTGTCTTATATGTATGTGCATTTTTCTTTTTGAGCATTTTACAAAAGATGACAAAACTTTATGGGATGAAAATAATTAGTTGCATTGTTAATTTAAAGTTTTTAATGTAACAAAAATGGAAGTGTAATTTCAGAAAGCTAAATTTTACAAAACCTTAAATCTCATTTGATGTTGCTTTTTGGCTCATTTTGATTTCAATGGACAAATATATATAAATCAAAATATAGTATTTTTTTAGGGAGACACAGGAAAATATGAAAAATCCCTCAAACTTTTATACTAAAAAACAAAAATTAAATATTATTATTATGTAATATGTCAAATACTCTTAATAATAAAAGAAGAAAAAGAAATAATATTTTTAGACCATTTCTTGTCATTGCTATTGTGAAAATTAAATATCATTATTATGTAATATGTCAAATACTCTTAATATTAAAAGAAGAAAAAGAAATAATATTTTTAGATATTTTGTTGTCATTGCCATTGTGAATACAAAATTCTATATGTATTTCAATTCCAAAATAAATATATTTTTTGATATATTTTTCATGACAAAGGGAGTTCTTCTTTATCTCCTCCTCTTAAAAAAAACATAAACATAAAGTCATCATTACAAGCCAGAAGGAGCTCTAAACATAGGGGTTTGATATTGAAGGATACCAAGGCCTTGATGCACATGCTTTCAAATTGTATTGATGATGAGGAGAATGAGAACATTGATGAAGTTGGCGAGGACAATAACGATGAGAATGACAGAGATGTCGGAGGAGAGGTGATAGGATCCTTTCCAGCTAAGATAATGAAGCTGAGCAAAGAGTCCGATAATGCAAGAACAACACAGATGCAACTAGATATTGAAAGAACAACACGGATGCAACCAGATAGTGCAAGAACAACATGCATGCAAAGACAGTGGACGAGAATTCATGAATTGCAGATGGAGTGGAAAAAGTGGATCTTTAAAAGGAGGCATTTGATCTTGAAAAAGAGTTTTTCCTGAGTTGGAGAATGAAAATATGAAACTTAAGAGTGAACGCATGTCACTATCTCTGAAGTACAATGAATTGGAGATCCAATCTAACAGGTCAGAGGAGGCAATGACACTAGATGCTCCTAAATTTGGAAAGGTTCCACGGAAGAGATCAGAGTTAGGGGGCCAATGCATTGCATCTGATAATAAAAAATGTTTTGTGTGATTTTTTTAGCTCTCGCATTCTTTAGTTGGAAAGTCATAAAATTTAAAAAGTTCTTTCTCTTTTTTCAGCATTCTATGAAACATGGCATAACCTTATGGGATGGAAACAATAAATTGTTGCATTAATAATTCAATGTTTTTAATTGTAGGATACACGTTGAAGAAGTTGTGTCAAACTATGGTTGATGGAATGTTGAATAAGTGGTTTCCAAGGGAAGCATAATTTCATGATGTTAAAACTCATTAGAACACGCACATATATATGAAAAAAATCACGAGTACAAAGGATAGTTTAATAAGAAAGGATGTGCATAATAACTTCGAAATGATCCATATCACTCACAATCGAAAGAGTATGTAGGTGTGACTAAATAGATAGAGTGAGTGATCACCATGAGATGATCATCGACCTCCATAAAGGATAACAAATGTGTTACATTGACCACGTATAATTAAGATATCATGCTTGCACAATTTGCTAAAGATGGACAATAGATGTAGAACATTTGGAAAGTATAAATGACACGTTAGATAAAGACCAAAGACATGATTGTAGTGGCTACAAAATTACGTGGTAACAGATTTTGTGTTGAAGAAGAGTTAGAGTGAGTGGTTATAAGGTGTGTGATAAATATAAATGTGACAATGATAAATAATTATAAGGGATATAAGTTAAATTAACTAGGGTTATAAGGATAGAGATAATGGTAGTTAGGAGTGATAATAATTATAAGGATTAAGGATTATTAAAGTTAGAGGGTATGTTTTTTTTATAACTAAGTCGAACCATATATTAGAGTAAATTACATATAGACTCTGTGAAATAGAGATTCATAGCAACTTTATCACCTTGATTAGTAAACATCCCAACTAGCTAAACTTACATATCAAGAATCCCCATGCCTTCCATCCTTCCAAAAAAAAATCCTTAGTCCCCACAAACCCTTCTACCCATTCCATACCTTTTCCCAAGATATACATCTAGACAACCTTTTACAAAATAGTCTACTGGCCATGACATCCAAACATATTCTATAATGTAAAAAACAACGTCCAATCCCACATACCAAAACAACCATGGACAAAACAAGTCATACCTGAAGAAAATAGGAAAATTAATATGTGAACACCCACTCATCGGGTCCGTAGGATTATTCTCAGACCAACCTACATCATCCCACCATTTTGGGCCCCAAACCTTTCCAACATCTCCAGTATTCATCCATATAGTCGCCTCATGCATGTCTATTGACGCATCATATTTGCTAGCACAGACATGATTCATAATTTTAACACCCCCAATTCTATGCTATCCTAGGAATGACTCGGAATTTCAAAACCCCCCGAGCCCAATCGTGGCCATAATTGGATGCCTGTAATATCCCGATTTTGACCCCATTACATTAAAATTGTACATGATGTAAATATCGTTATTAAATCATGGTGAGGATCTCAAGGCCAAGCCCTTGCCATCGATTTACAATTTTATGTATCGGTAATTAAAATAAATGTCGATGGTTATCGTGCTAGACATGCACAATATAAATTGAGACATGATGTAAATATGCAATTTAATAAAATACCCACAACTATCTATGCAATGCAACAAAGATATGGGGGCATGATTTAACACGGAATAGGGAGGGAAATTATTTAAACTATTGAGCCAATGAGCCAAATGTCAAAGGGAGAACCCATAAAGCTTTCAACTACCCATTTTGTCCTATGCACCCAATCATTTTTTTCTTCTAGAAATTGGTTGAGGTAGTTATTGCCTTGGTAATGGAAGAGTATGGAAGTCAATTTCGTATTGGGAAAAGCCATAATTTTTAAAAAATGAATTTTTTTTCTTATTGGGAAAGTAAATACCCATAAATGCATGCCCATTCCATTCCTCATTCACGCTTTTAATTTCCTCGTGCAACTGGAGAAGCTAGAGCGTTTTTCCCTCATGTTTTTCTACAATTTCCTCCATTTTCCATGACTGGGAAACCTGTTTTGGTATTGCTTAGTGGAAGGGAAGGGAGATTCACGATTTGGGGGTTTGAAGAGGTCCTTTTTCCCCCATGAAGTCCAGAAACGGTTGTTGAAATCTGATTTTCTCTCCCAGGGTTGTTTTCGCTTCTACCAATTTGTTTTTCGGTTCCCAAGACGGTTTTCGTCATGCCCAGTAGTTATATTTTGTTGTTATGTGTATCCTTGTTTTATTATGAAAGACTCAGGAGTGGAAGAGGCCCATAATTGGCTTGATAAACCTAGTGAAGAGAGGAACCTCACAAAGAGATCAAGAGGGGCTCGCTAATCTTCTATGTGCACCCTGAAGAGAACTAGAAGGGAAGGTATGGCCTGAGGGACTATGCAGCAGTGAAGGGAATAATTCCTTGTGTTGAGTGTTTAGGTATTGTGGATGCCAAGCTAAATATATCGTGTGCAGGTGTCCATAGCTCTGTGGTTGATATCACTAGCTTAATAATTCTACCATTCCACTGCCTTAGCAACCTGATAAACCCAATTGTAGATTGCCTTGGCTAAATCTTGGTGGTTATTTGGATATGTGTGAGTCTGATGTTCCCTGGTTTCTTGTGGAAATCATGTCGAGCTCGGGGGTGGCAGTTGTGATGAGAGATTGATGAGCACAAATAGCCTATGGTTGGGTGGAACGTTGTAGTGACATAGCTTTGCGGGACAGCTAATTTAGTAGATAAGTGCTCTCTTGTATTTTCTTTATTTGCTCCTGCAATGTTTTTTTTTATGAACATTATGAATGTGTTGAAAGAGATTTGATTCCGTTGTATTTACATGTATTATGCATATGTATATGTTTTTTCTTTTCAATGCATCTTTGCTTATGTTCATGGGGCTAGATCCCTAGTTGCATTAATGGCAGAGCAACAGCGAGTAGGGGTTGCTTCCTCTCCTTGGCGAGTAGAGGGGAGGGGATGTGACAATGCCCAAGTGGTAAGAAACCACATCTATATTTTTTGCATAAGACATGAGTTGTTCCACTGGGCTGAAGTAGAAGGAATTGGAGATCGAGTCTAACAGGTCAGGGGCTGCAATGACACCACATGCTCCTATATTGGAAATGTTCTAGGGAAATGAATAGAATTAGGTGGAAAATTCAATGCATTTCATTAAAAAAAAGTGTTTTGTGGGTTTATTGGGCCAATGAATAATGAAGGCACTAAATCTAAAGCAAAAGGACACAGAATTGGAAAATTAAAACATGAAACTTCATATTGAACGCGTGGCAATACAGGTGAAGAAAAAGGAGATAGAAGTGGAGGCAATACCAAAGGAGAACGAATTGGAGAATGAAAATAAGAAACTTGATAATGAACACATGGAAATACAGCTGAAGTATAAAGACAAAGAAGTGGAGGCACTATAGCTAAAGCAGAAGAAGAGAGAATTGGAGAATGAAAAGATGAAACTTGAGAATGAAATCATGGAAATACAGCTAAAGCAGAAAGAGAAGTGAAGGAAATACTGAAGGACAAATAATTGGAGAATGAAAATAAGAAACTTGATAATGAACACATGGAAATATGGCTGAAGCAAAATACAAAGAAGTGGAGGCACTGCAACAAAAGAAGAAGGATAAAGAATTGGAAAATGAAAAGATGAAACTTGAGAATGAAAGCATGGCAATACAACTGAAGCAAAAGTACAGAAAAGTGGAGGAAATACTGAAGGACAAACACTTGGAGAATGAAAATAAGAAACTTGATAATGAAAGCATGGTAATATAATTGAAGAAGAAAGACAAAGAAGTGGAGGCACTGTAGCTAAAGCAGAAGGACAGAGAGTTGGAGAATGAGAAGATGAAACTTGAGAATGAAAGAATGGCATTACAACTAAAGAAGAAGGAATTGGAGATCGATTCTAACAAGTTAGAGGCTGCAATGACACCACATGCTCCTATATTGGAAATATTCTAGGGAAAAGAACAGATTTAGGTGGCCAATGCAATGCATTTCATAAAAATGTGTTGTTATGTATTTGTTGGACTAATTCAGTGTTTGGTTCTTAAAAATTTCAGTGTTCTATTTTGGACTTTTTTTTGACATTCTATGAAAAATTTCATTGTTTTACAGTGGCCATTTTTCCGCATTTTATGAAAATATTTATTATCTTGTTTTTTTATTTTTTGCATTCTATGAAAATAGCAAAAAAAAATTTATTATTTGTTTTTTACATTCTATAAAAATAGAAAAACATTATGAGATGAAAATAAATGGTTACATTCTTCATTTAATGTAACTAAAAGGAAAGTGTAGTTTCAAAATTCCAAATGTTAGGAGAAGGCTAAATCTCATTTGATATTTTTTTTTGGCAAATTCTTATTTCAAATAGACAAAATGTGTTGTGTGGTTCTATTTGGGGTACTGAAATGTATTTAATTTAATAATGTGTTGTGGGTATGTTGGGATTTGACGTTCTCAAAAATTTATGTGTCATGTTTTGGCATTTTATTAAAAATTTCATTGTCATGTTTGGGAGGGTTGGAATTTCAAATGGTGGACACTCCTCAAAATTGTCGGTTACAATCATGTAATGTCCCAAAAAATTGAAAATAAAAATTTAAAAAATTATTAGGCTAGTATAAACTACCTAGGCATGGACATTATTGGACTTGCGGAATATAACATACACTAAATGTACCAGTGATTCATCGTAAGTTGTTCTTACATTTTACCTTCTTTCTTCAGTTACATTTGTTACTGTATTTTACATCAAGATGCCACAAATATGATTTCTAAGATATTCTCATGTGTATACATTGTTGTGTATGTATAGCGGCTTTGATTATGCACTTCTTTACTATCACCATGTGTTTGCTTTTTATTTATATTTTCTAACTTAACTTTATTTTTGGAACAAAGTGGGGAGAGTGGCGGGACTAGTTCTCCCATGTAACTGACTGAGAGGTATAGTTTCTACTTTTCTAGCAGGCTTACTTAGTTCAATTTGAACTAAGGAACTCTCAACTTGTTTTACGTGTAGGTGTACTTATGCTCGTAGCTAGTGACATGTACCGTATGTTATTATTACTTCTTACAAACTCGGTTTGATGACAAGGTAATTACCCCGCTTATTCTTTATAAAAACTAGACTGATTATCTAAGTGACACTTATTATTCTTTTTATGTTACTGATCAACTATTCATACTTTTAACCTATTTGTATTTTATGTTTATTTTATTGAAATTATTAACATATAAATGTATTGTTCTTGGCAGGTTTATAAACGTTGGTTAAAACCCAATTCTGGACCTTTTAGTTAACAAGTTTACCATGGCATATTTCATATGCCATGGTTCTAAGCTTAATGCTTACGGAAATGAATAAGCGATGGTTTAAGGCTTAAACCTATTGTATACGTTGTATATAATACTATAACTTGTATTAATATTTGGGTGGCGAATATATAACATGGTCTAAACATTACACATTGGGGTTTTAACACTATGCAATGGAAAAGGTGGCAAACGATATTGTGTCATTCACAAATTATAGAGATGTGGGTTTTAGCATTGATAATGGACATCGGGTTGGTGCCATTAATGTGTATTGGGGATTGTTGTTGCCCCAACATAGGGTTTGGATCCACTATGGGCTTGTCATTTCGTTATTTTTGTTGGTTATTTGGTCTTGGATCTGCACAGTAGGTGAAGGCAACTTCTAGGTTAACGAAGGTATGGCTTCGTTGGTTTCACGGCATTTTTTGTTTGTTTTTTTGTTTTCTTTGGATATCATACTCCTCATCCATAGAATCTTTTGTGGTTGCAGGTGATAGGGCGGTGAGGATATCTAAGGTTCGTAGCGTGACTGCGAGCCATGGGTTAGCATTACCATTACGGTAAGCCTGCTAATCAAGTTGATACTTTCCATCTCTTGGATTTAAGACTGGTTTTTTAGCTTGTCGTGGTTGGGGTTTAAGTTATGGGAAACTGTTGGCCTTCGGGTCTGAGTTATAAAGACTTGGGTTTTTTTATAAATATTATAACGTTTCGCCATGGAGAGAAACTTAGTGCCTTGGCAGGATCTGTGTATAAATTATGTTAATGAAATTTCAGGGTTTTGAATTATCTTTTGTACACAGTGGAAGCACCATTGCTTGCAATGGTGCCATGGCTGATGGAACTCGACTTTGTAAACTTGACTATGATTGTGTAATTACTATGCATATAAATTTGTACTGTGTTTGATGTTATTACACTTGGGTTTTATGTGGCATTGACCTTTGTGGATGGTCTGTGTATAAATGCTTCCATTTATTAACTTAGCAATAAGATTTTGACAACGTATGGTTTGAGGCCATGCCGTGTATGGCATGAGAAATCTCCATGGTTGTTGTGATATCTTAAATGGGCTTATACTTTTACTGTGTTAATTATTAATGTGTAACATATGGAAAGTATTGCGGCTGTGGGTATAAAACCATGCCTTGGAAAAACCCTTGTTGTAGGTTTTCGTTGACAGAGTTTCCACGCATTCGAAACATGGTTTAGTTAGTTGACTGTATATTTTATTGATGGGGGTGAGGCCATGTTTACTGCATCTTGTGCAGAAGGATGAGGTTCTCACGATGTCACTATAGCGAATTTATTTTAATGTTACATCCTACATACACTCTGTGTATAGCGTGGCCTTGATAAATGTAGAACGACTCTACAGAATTCAAATCCTAGTCATTGTTGATACAATGGGTTGTAATAATTGGGTGGTTGCGAATTGGGGCTTAAGTGACCACAAGATTCGATTCCTAATATATTCTCATGTGTATACATTGTTGTGTATGTGTAGCGGCTTTGATTATGCACTTCTTTACTATCACCATGGGTTTACTTTTTATTTATATGTTCTAACTTAACTTTATTTTTGGAACCAAAGTGGGCGGAGTGGCGGGACTAGTTCTCCCATGTAACTGACTGAGAGGTATATTTTTTACTTTTCTAGCGGGCTTACTTAGTTCAATTTGAACTAAGGCACTCTTAACTTGTTTTACGTGCAGGTTTACTTACGCTCGTAGCTAGTGACACCTACCATATGTTATTATTACTTCTTATAGACTCGGTTTGATGACAAGATAATTACCCCACTTATTCTTTATAAAAACTAGACTGATTATCTAAGTGACACTTATTATTCTTTTTATGTTACTGATCAATTGTTCATACTTTTAACCTATTTGTATTTTATGTTTATTTTATTGAAATCATTAACATATAAATGTATTGTTCTTGGTAGGTTTATAAACGTTGGTTAAAACCCAATTTTGGACTTTTTAGTTAACAAGTTTACCATGGCATATTTCATATGCCATAGTTCTAAGCTTAATGCTTACGGAAATGAATAAGCGATGCTTTAAGGCTTAATCCTATTGTATGCGTTGTATATAATACTATACCTTGTATTAAACTTTGGGTGGCGAATATATAACATGGTATAAACGTTACACCTTGGGGTTTTAACACTATGCAATGGAAAAGCTGGAAAACAATATTGTGTCATTTACAAATTATAGAGATGTGGATTTTAGCATTGATAATGGACACCAGGGAGGTGCCATTAATGCGTATTGGGGATTGTGGCTGCCCCAACATAGGGTTTGGCTCCACGATGGGATTGTCATTTTGTTATGTTTGTTGGTTGTTTGGTCTCGGCTCTACATAGTAGGTGAAGGCAGCTTCCAAGTTAACGAAGGTATGGCTTCGTTGGTTTCATAGCATTTGTTGTTTGTTTGTTTGTTTTCTTCAGATATCATACTCCTCATCCATAGAATATTTTGTGGTTGCAGGTGAAAGGGCGATGAGGAGATGTAACGTTTGTAGTGTGACTACGAGCCATGGGTTAGCATTACCATTACGGTAAGCCTGCTAATCAAGTTGATACTTGCCATCTCTTGGATTTAAGACTGGGTTTTTATCTTGTTGTGGTTGGGGTTTAAGTTATGGGAAATCGTTGGCCTTCAGGTCGGAGTTATAAAGACTTAGGTTTTTTTATAAATATTATGACGTTTGGCCGTGGAGCGAAACTTAGTGCCTTGGCAGGATCTGTGTATAAATTATGTTAATGAAATTTCAAGGTTTTGAATTATCTTTTGTACATAGTGGAAGCACCATTGCTTGCAATGGTGCCATGGCCAATTGAACTCGACTTTGTAAACTTGACTATGATTGTGTAATTATTGTGCATATAAATTTGTACTGCGTTTGATGTTATTACACTTGGGTTTTATATGGCATTCACCTTCGTGTATCGTCTGTGTATAAATGCTTCCATTTATTATCTTAGGAGTAAGATTTTGACAGTGTATCGTTTGAGGTCATGCCATGTATGGCATGAAAACTCTCCATGGTTGTTGTGATAGCTTAGATGGGCATATACTTTTATTGCGTTAATTATTAATGTGTAACATATGGAAAGTATTACGACTGTGGGTATAAAACCCTGCATTGGAAAAACCCTTGTTATAGGTTGTCGTTGACAGAGTTTCCACGCATAGAAAACATGGTTTAGTTAGTTGAATCTATATTTTATTGATGGGGATGAGGTCGTGTTTACTGCGTATTATGCAGAAGGATGAGGTTCTCACGACCTCACTGTAGCGAATTTATTTTAATTTTACATCCCCCATACACTCTGTGTATAGTGTGGCCTTGATAAATGTAAAATGACTCTACACTATTCGAATCCTAGTCGATGTTGAAACAATGTGTTGTAATAAATGGGTGGTTGCGATTTGAGGCTTAAGTTCCCACAGGATTCGATTACTGCCATCTCTTGTATAATTACTTGGACTGTGTATAAGATTATGATGAGGTTTATAAATTGGTTCATGTGTATTAATTTTTACTGTAGATTTTAATACAACGGGCATCGTAGTTTATGTAAGTGAAATGGGAATGGTTGTCTACAGGATTCGTTCTTGCAACCTTAATGTAATTACATGGTTTTAATTGTTTATATGAAATGAAGGTAGGTATTATTTAAATTATTATTGTGTATAACTTATAGTGTGGATTTTATTCAAGCCTTGTAACTTATGGATACGATTTTTATGGTGCATTTTTATAATATTATAGAGCTATGGATTTAATTCGAAAAAGGAACTTGATCTTCATACCAATGAATGGTATCGATACTTACTTCCTTTATATTCTTATGATGATGTTATTTTAATGGAAATGGTTTGGTATTTAGGGTATATTTATTTATGCATACCTCGAAAGGTCTTCTCTGATTTTTTTCTTAGATTTAATATTATGCTGATAGCTAGATTTATAATTCTATTTTATAATTGTTAGTG
>LPNX010845101.1:261001-286001 GCA_001517045.1 Pseudotsuga menziesii
GCACCACTTTCAAAATTTATCTCTATGTCACCAACATATAGGTGTGAGCATCCATCAATAGGTACTCCTTCATAGTTCAAGCATCCATCGTTAGATTCTCTTTGTTTCATTTCCAAGGTAGCATGTGTCTTAAAATTATCTTCAGTATTTTCAATAAAAAATTCTTGATACTCATGTGATGTCTCTTCATATTTTTTAGATTCACTTGGGAGTGAATTTCGATCATCTTCATGTACTACTTCTCCTACTGCACCTATTTTAGAACTAGGTGGTTCATGGGTCTCCTCCTTTTGCTCCTTCAAGCAAGTTGGTGCATTTTTCCCCTTGGTTTTCTTAAAATCAATATATTTTTCCCAAATTTGGATAGCCAAAAATTTGAATCCTTTCATAATATTCTTGGTCATGTCTTCAAGGATAGGTTCCATGCTTTTTATTATCTCCTTACCATCATATGAGGTTCCCTTTTCATCCCTAGTCATAGTTTCCTCTTCAACAAAAGCACTTTTGGTTTCAATATATAATGGTGGTCCCTGAATTATTGTACTCATAAATATCATACCACATCAGGTTCCAAGATCATGTGCTTATACCATTATAATGTCTCATTTTAGGAAATTTTTACTAAAATGCCCAATTTTCCAATTTTTCACAATTTTTGCTCTTGACTAGTCTTAGTGTCTTGGTCTCCAATTTGGCCCAATTGCTCCCAAATATTCAGAGAAGGTGTATGAATGATATAATAACTTAATTATTATGTTCAGTTATATATTATGTCCCTCCAATCACTTCTGAATTTTTTTTCTAAATTCTGAACAAGATAGATGATTTTATTAGCAATTTTGGGACTCAAATCCCCCCCGGTAATTGTCGAAATGGCATCCCAAATGTACAGAAAATCAATAGAATTATCAAATTGAGGCAGGGTATGTGTATAGTAAATCAAAAGGGACTCATATGTTGAACCAATTGAACTCTCATGGTTATTATCACTTCCTTCAATCAGATATATAAAAACTAGTTTTGAACCCTTGTGGAAACGAGATGTAGTTTGGTCCAAATGATATGAAATTCGACCCAATGGCCATAAATTATTAGTTAATATACATGAAACCCATATGACACATTAATTACATTTCATTCATTCATAAATCATCAATGGTGCACACATATATTTGATTCCATCAAGATTGCAAGAGTTTACAACAAGGTATTGGGAAAATGGCATTGTTTCATCAATATTGGACAACAATACATGAGATATCTTGGCCTTTTGACTTGATATATTTCTGAACTTGAAATAAAGAGAATTTAAATCATAATACAAAATACTGGAGCAAGAGAATCTCCCTCAAAGATATGAATATCTCACCAAGTGCCCCTCACTCCATAGAGCTGAAATATGGTGAGAAAACTTGAGATGAATGGAAGAGCAAGCCGGTATTAAGATGTCCATGAGATTCCTATAGCTTTCACCTATAAATTATGACTCCATTTAATCTCCTTGAAATACCTAAGTGGCCTCTCCAAATCACCAATTAGGATGGGAATCTTTCACCCTCGAAATCAGTTAAGGCAAGGAACTAGTCATCCACTAGCTCTCTCTTCACAAACCCAAATTCATCAAATGATCAAAAAGATTATTCTCATGGATGATCCCTGTATTTTATAAAAATTAATGGTATTCTAAGTTTACAAATACATCCATAAACCAAATCCAAGTCAAATTGGTGTGGTTTCTCATGCTATGCGATGTGGCCTCTCTCTTCACCTTCCATCTTCTCCCAAATTTGAGTAGGAGCCTCTTGGCCTTCTCCAACTCCCAAATTCGACCCCTAATATGATCTATTCAGGCCTTAAATATTAGTATGTAAGTATTTCAGCCTTAATATCTGAATTTTGTCATAATTTTCATATAATATCCATCATTGTTGTCATAGATGTCATAAATGTAAGGGGAATCTTGCTAAGTGTCCATGAAACTCCCATTTGGCTCTTCCTCTCCCATGTAAGTTACAATTAATCCCAAATTATACCTATGAAGTATATGGACAAGTATATTAACCTCATAATACATCCCAAAACATTAGTCTTCCCATAGATTCGAACTTACAAGAGGAGGATGCCATTTAACATAGGATTTCTAGCTTGAGTGGGCCCCATAGTCTCCATGTGTCTTCATTCTCCATAGCCATTTAAATTTTCTCTTGTATTTATTTAATAAACTACATTATTAAATATTTATCCTCTTCTAATGTATAAACATCATTTATTATCCCCTTATTCCAAATCTCAAAGCTTCCACCCCCAACCTAAGAAACTAGTGATTTTCATCCTTGGCAATTATTTGACTTTTAGCATCCACTTGACAACTTTCATGAATATGGAAATGTGATTTGGAAATTGTGACCCAATGTAGAATTTGGGACATTACATCTAGAATAATAAGTAAATTACAGCCTAGGGTTATAATTTAAAATTTAAACCCTATAAGATTTAAACAGAAATCAAACACATAGGGTTAGAACATATAATGTGAACCCTTGCCTAATTCAGCCAAATTTTATTCTAGAAAAATAGAATAGGCAGTATAGGATCTCATACATGTAATCTGAATCTTCTTAAATGGCTGAACCTGCACACTCAAATAACCAGCATTAACAATTCATAGGTATATCTCACCTCTGTATTAGATGATCGAATCACTTCAGAACTACCACGTTCCACCCAACCATGACCCAGAACTATTATTGGTTTCAATCCAAATCCCCCCAAGTTGGACACAAACATGCAAGTATCTTATAGATCCTAAGGTAGGGTTTCCTATCTGGTATTTCAGGTCTAGATCGGTTCTCATTTTTCCTTCCAGGAAAATATTCTCCAAGAATTTACTTGAAACCAAAACGAGCAAAATAATGACTCCCACAAGATAGATCAGTACCCCAAGCTTTTCCTTGGCTTGAGAATTTATAGACATACTTTTCAGTCAAAGGGAGTTAAATCAAGAAACCTTGATTTCTTGATTTAACCCTTTTTAATTAATTTGGGGTAGTTTTTAATACTTTAACTTGGGAACTTTCAACTAGTTCCTAATTAGACTTTTGTAGGTATTGTACTATTTATTATCTTTTACTAATAAATAATAATGGATGGAGCTTTTCTTTCTTTCTTTCATCATTAATATTATTACTATTTTTATTCTTTATACATACTATGTATAAAATACATAATAATATAACATTTGTCTTTGGGCATCATATACCATGATCCCTAGACTTATGACAATTCTTCATTAAGGTCAAATAGGTAGATGGTTTGGTCTACTAGGCTAGGAAACTATAAACATCCTTGCATGTTGGATTCCCTCGTATAACATGGTAGTTATTCAATACTTGATGAGAATACAGAAATTTGAAATTTCATTTAATCACTTATAAATAAGTCTTATGAGATCAATATTTTTCTTGAGTCGTTTTCACTTGGAAATTATTAAATTATTTTCAGTAACTCATAGTGGTTACCAAATCCCATACTCAACTCTTACACAAGGAGTTACAAACTTAGTGCAATTCCAGAGCTCTTCGCGCAACATTGATGCTAGGATGTACTTGTATGATACACCTAGGGATACAATGTCCAAAGATCCGATGCTCCAGAGCTTATGCTCAACATCAACATGGAAGGCTCTAGGGATTATGCCCAACACTTCCAATTATCTTTTCATGTGTTCCAGAGCTTCTCGCTCAACACAAATGTAAGTACTCATGTGCTCTAGATATTCTTACTCAAAACAAAACATTAATTACCCATGTGCTCCAGAGCTCCTCACTCAACACAAAAAATTAATTACCCATGTGCTCCAAAGCTCCTTGCTCAACACAAAACATCTCATCAATTATGTGCTTCAGGGTCCATGCCCAACAAAAACAAGCATATACATATCATCAATAATTGGCTTACATCCAATATATAAAACAAATCATCATGTCCATATGCAGTGGGTTCTTTGACCCAATATATCAAAATAAAATATCAAGATAACATCATAATAAATAGGATCATGCCTCTAAGTGTTAGGTCCAAAATTCATGATATTACATCCCTCCCCACTTAGAACAACATCGTCCCTGGTGTTCTAGGGACTCGAAATGACATCATGAAACAAGATGGGGTAAGCCTTTCCCATGGTGGCTTCATTCCCCCAAGTAGGCTCATCAGCCTCAAAGTGCTTCCATTGCACTTTCAACTGGACTATGGTGCACTTCCTAAGTTGCACCTCTCTTTTGTCCAATATATGAATAAGCTCAGGGGAAAAATCCCCTTCAGGTTCCACCTTTAATAAGGACCAATCAACTACATGTTTAGTATCATAAACATATTTATTTAACAAGGATGCATGGAAAACATTATGAACTCTTACATGTGCAGGTAATGCTAGATCATATGCCACTAGCCCTTTCTTGGCCAGTATTTCAAAAGGTCCACAAAATCTAGGTGCTAACTTCCCACACCTACCCAAGCTCAATGAGCTTCATTTTTCTTTTACTTTCAAGTAGACATGATTGCCTATTTGAAAGTCTTTATCTTTTCTTTTTTGATCTGCGTAACGTTTCTGGAAGTCTAGTGCTTCTTTAAGGTTCTTTTGGACCTTGATAACCATTTGTTCCAATTCCATTAATAAATCATGCCCTAACATGAGTCGATCCATCGGGCTATACCAAGTAACCATTGCTCTACACTTCCGTCCATAGACTACCTTAAAGGGACTCATCTTGGCAGAAGTATGATAACCATTGTTATACGCAAACTCTGCAATATGCAGGTAGTCTTCCCACTTAGTGGGAATTTTCATGACATACATCCTAAGCATGTCCTCAACAATCTAGTTTACTCTTTCTATATGCCCGTCTATCTGCGAGTGATAAGCAGTGTTAAAGTTCGACTGCATCTCTAATCTGGAGAATAAAGATCTCCAAAATTTTCCTGTAAACTTAACATATCGATTCAAGATGATTGCCTTGGGTATCCCGTGCAATCTAAATATCTCCTTCAAGAAGATATCAGAAATTTTCACTGCCTTGTAGGTTGACTTCACAGGAATGAAGTGTGCTGCTTTTGACAACTTGTCAATTAATACAAAAATAGAATCATTATGCTTCTTACTTTTTGGTAGACCGGTGATAAAGTCCATATTAATGACCTCCCACTTCCATTCTGGAATGGGTAATGGTTGGAGCAATCCCAAGGGATTTTGATGATCAACTTTGAATAGCTGACATTCCTGACATTTCACGATAAACATCGCAATGTCATCCTTTAACTTGGGCCAGAAAAAGTGTCTCTTGATGGCAGATATCATCTTTTGATATCTTGAGTGCCCTGAGTAGGGTGCCCTATGAAATTTCGTGAGGATGTTGGACTGAATGTCCCCTCCTTCTATAACATACAATCTATCCTTGGACCATACCAATCCGAATTCGTCTACCTTATATTATTTTTGTTGTTGAAGCAACCTATCCTTTTGGACTTTCTTGAGGATTTCTACAAAGAAAGGGTCAATTCTGTTGGTCGTTCTAATCCTCTCATGCAAATATGCATCGATTTGACTCAAAGTCACCTCATATATCATATGAGTTCGTCAACTCAAAGCATAGGCAACCTTGTTATCCTTGACCTTAATATGCTTTAGCTCGAAATGGTACTCACTAAGGAAATCCAACCACCTAGCTTATATTGCATTTAGATCTGGTTGATCGAATAAATATTTCAGACCCATATTGTTTGTCTTCAGAAAGAAATTTCTTCCCATGAGGTAGTGCCTCCACATATTCAAAGCGTGGATGATGGTCGGTAACTCAATATCATGCGTGGGGTAGTTCTGCTCATTCTCTTTTAACTTTCGTGATTCATAACAGATCGTGTGATCATTCAGCAAGAGGACTCCTTCAAGTCCTTCCTTGCTTGAATCCATGCAAACAATGAAATCCCCATCGGGATCCGCAATTCGTAGTATTGGTGCGGTCATCAAAAGTTGTTTAATCTTTTGAAAACTTTCTTCGCACTTGGTAGTCCATAAGAACTTATTTAATTTATTTTGCAAAGCGGTCATGGGGCAAGCGATTCTCGAGAAGTTCTCAATGAACTTTCGATAATATCCAGCTAATCCCAAAAAGGACCTAATGTCAGTGGCACTGGTAGGGGTAGTCCAATCATTTATGGCTCTAATATTTTTCGGCTCCACAACTATCCCTATCTCGGAGATAATGTGACCTAAGTACTGTATTTTCGGTTTGTAAAAATCACATTTACTATTTAACTTAGTGTAAAGTTGGTTTTATATCAACACTCGTAGTACTATGCGAAGGTGCTCTTCATGTTCCTCTTTATTCTTGGAATAAACCAAGATGTCGTCTATAAAGACCAAAATAAACTTATCTTGATATTTACTGAATATGTTGTTCACCATACACATAAAGTTCACGGGTGCATTGGTTAACTTGAACGGCATCACTACAAACTCGTAGTGCCCGTACCTCATATGAAAGGTGGTTTTGTTAATATCCTCGTCGTGAATCCATCCCTAATGGTACCCAAATCACAGGTCAATATTTGAAAATATTTTGGATCCTCCCACCTGATTGAACAAGTCATCGATCCTAGGGAATGGGTATCGGTTCTTGATATTCATTTTTTTCAACTGACAGTAATCGATGCACATCCGCATCGTGTCATCTTTCTTCTTTACGAGAAGTATCGATGTTCCCCAAGGGGACACACTGGGTCAAATATACCCTTTCTCTATCAACTCCTCCAACTACAGTTTGAGTTCCACCAATTCTGGTGCACTCATGCATTAAGGGGATTTAGAAGCCAAAACTGATCCTGGTGTTAGTTCGATGGAAAAGCCTAGGTCTCATTTCAAAAATAACCCTGGGATTTCCTTAGGAAACACATCCTTGAATTCTTCAAGAACGAGAAAGTATTCTATGTGTTCTTCTCCTTCAGACTCTATGTCTCGGATGTTTATTGCAAACAACTTCCAACCTTTCCTAATGCATTTCTTTGCTTGTAAGGAAGATATTTGCCTTACGGAAACCTTCTTTGGAATGCCCTATACCTTCACTTGGTTCCCTTGGCTATCAGTACACAAGATTGACTTGTGTAAGAAATCGAGCATGACATAGTGTTGTTCCAACCATTCCATGTCAATAAGTATATCATATGATCCTAAGGGTAGGATGTTCAGGTTTACCTTTGTAGTAAAATCATTCAGGTTTACTTCACATTCTTTAACTATTTCTGAAACTTTCCATTTTGTACCTATGGCTAACTGTACCATCCAAGGTTTATCATGCTTTACTTTTCCTAGTTTGCATACATCAAGAATTTTAGGCGAAACATAGCTCTAGCAAGCACCAGGATCAATAAGTATTGAAATAGAAGTGTTCAATATCTTACCCTCTATCTCAGTTATTGTTTATTGATGGTCTACATGCCGGCCATCCAATGCTGTATAAATCCACGGTGTTCCCACTATGTCCTCGATGGTTGGTTCCTCTTGTAATTTATGCAAGACCCCAATGGTCTTATTCTTACAATCTCGGGCATAATGAGGTACCCTGCATTTCCAGTACTTGATCTGTAGCGGGGTAGCATTGGCTCCACTTGCTACTCTCTTGATACCATTAGGAGTTGCTATATATGGCTTTGTACCAGATTTGTCGAAGTTCTTGTTTGCTGGAAAGTTGTTATTCTTCTTTATGTATGGTTGTGGGTTAAACCCAGATTTGCGGTTATCAGAAAAGTCCTTAGACGTGTCTCTGTTTCAGTTCATGTTCTATTTCCGTAACTTCCCATGCTCATAGCAGAGTCTTTCCTTGTGCAGCGTGGTATCCAAATTTTTTGGCATGTCGAATTCAATCCTTTATTGAAAGATGGGGGGGAGACATCCTAAAAATTGTTGGATCTTTACCTTTTCATCCTTAATTTATCGTACATAATGTAATAGATCTAGAAATATGTTAATAAAAGAGTCCATATTCATGGACCCCATACGTATCTCGTGGAACTCTTTCACCTTTCGGTCAAAGAATATTTTCGACTTATATTTCTCTTGGAATAATTTTCAGAATTTATCCCAGTGTATTTCTCTTAGCTCATCTTTCTTGGCATGTTTAAATTCCCTCCACCATCTTGTTTCCTTACCATTTAAATTATAGATGGAAATCCAAGCCATCATCTCACTTGAGTAGTTATAAACTTGGAAATATTTGCTCATACCCAATAGCCACTCTTCAGCTTTCTCCCTAGTGTTTACTTCACCTTCATAGGTCAGGGCTCCTATTTTTTTAAATTCCCCCTAAATAATGTCTTTGCCTCTTCGTTTCTTTCTGCGAGGATAAAGAGAATCATCACTGGAAGGACTATGATGATCTCCTTTCGGTGCTTCAAGGGTATGTTCCTCTTTTTCTTCTTCTCTTGGGATACTAGCCCATTTATGGTAAGGTTCTCTTTTGGATCTGTTTATGGACTGAGTAGGCTTTCCCTACAAGATTTATCCTGTCATATTTCTTAGTAATTCTTCATTAATAGCTCGTTGTTCCTTTCTTTTGTTCAGACTATATTCTCTGAAATTTTTCAATTCTACTTGAAGACTGTGTATAGTCTTCAAAATATAAGAATTTAATTCCACCACCAGTTCTCCTTCCAAGGTGGGGGTGTTCATCTTTCCTTGCCGGTTGTTATCTTCCTCAGTATTCATGATCTAAACTGTTCTGTAAATATTCCTGAAATTTCAAACAAAATTAATAACAGGAAAATTTCTGTTAGTAAAAAACTTTTTGTTAGTAAAAAAATTTAATAACATACTTTATTTTCTTTGCAGTGAATTCTTGGTGCGCCCATAGGTCTCTTAGTATTGAAACTGGGCTTTGATACCACTTGTAATGTACCCAAAAATTGAAAAAGAAAAAAAATTATTAGCCTAGTATAAGCTACCTAGGCATGGACATTATTGGACTTGCAGAATATAACGTACACTAAATGTACCACTGATTCATCGTAAGTTGTTCTTACATTTTACCTTCCTTCTTCAATTAAGTTTGTTACTGTATTTTACATTAAGATGTCATCAATATGATTTCTAAGCTATTCTCATGTGTATGCATTGTTGTGTACGTGTAGCTGCTTTGATTATGCACTTTTTTACTATCAGTTTGTGTTTACTTTTTATTTATATGTTCTAACTTAACTTTGTTTTTGGAACCAAAGTGGGCGGAGTGGCAGGACTAGTTCTCCCATGTAACTGACTGAGAGGTAAAGTTTCTACTTGTCTAGAGATCTTACTTAGTTCAGTTTTAACTAAGGAACTCTTAACTTGTTTTACGTGCAGGTGTACTTATGCTCGTAGCCAGTGACACCTACCGTCTGCTATTATTTCTTCTTACAGAATCGGATTGATGACAAGGTAATTACCACACTTATTCTTTATAAAACCTAGACCGGTTATCTAAGTGACGGTTATTATTCATTTTATGTTACTAATCAATTGTTCATGCTTTTAACCTATTTGTATTTTATGTTTATTTTATTGAAAGTATTAACATATAAATGTATTGTTCTTGGCAGGATTATAAACGTTGGTTGAAACCCAATTCTGTATTTTTTAGTTAACAAGTTTACCATGGCATATTTCATATGCCATGGTTCTAAGATTAATGCTTAGGGAAATGAACAAGCGATGGTTTAAGGATTAATCATATTGTATACGTTGTATATAATACTATACATTGTATTGAACTTTGGGTGGAAAATATATAACATGGTCTAAATGTTACACATTAGGGTTTTAACATTATGCAATGGAAAAGGTAGAAAATGATTTTTTGTCATTTACAAACTATAGAGATGTGGGTTTTATCATTGATAATGGATACCAGGCTGGTTCCATCAATGCGTATTGGGGATTGTGGCAGCCCCAACATATGGTTTGGCTCCATGATGGGATTTTCATTTCCTTTTGTTTGTTGGTTGTTTGGTTTCAGTTGTATGCAATGGGTGAATGAGACTTCCAGGTTAATGAAGGTATGGATTCATTGGTTTCACAACATTTGTTGTTTGTTTGTTTGTTTTCCTCAGATATCATACTCCTCATCCATCGAATCTTCTGTGGTTGTAGGTGACAGGGTGGCGAGGAGATGTAAGGTTTGTAGTGTGATTGCGAGCCATGGGTTAGCATTACCATTACGATAATCCTGCTAATCAAATTGATACTTGCCATCTCTTGGCTTTAAGACTAGGTTTTTAGCTTGACATGGTTGGGGTTCAAGTTATGGGAAATCGTTGGCCTTCGGGCCGAAGTTATAAAGACTTGGGCTTTTTTATAAATATTATGACATTTGGTTGTGGAGAGAAAATTAGTGCCTTGGTAGGCTTTGTGTATAAATTATGTTAATGAAATTTAGGGGTTTTGAATTATCTTTTGTACACAGTGGCCACACCGTTTCTTGCAATGGTTCCATGGCCGATTGAACTCGACTGTGTAAACTTGACTATGATTGTGTAATTACTGTGCATATAAATTTGTACTGTGTTTGATGTTATTACACTTGGATTTTATGTGGCATTCTCCTTTGTGGATGTTATGTGTATAAATGCTTCCATTTATTATCTTAGCTATAATATTTTGGCAACAAATGGTTTGAGGCCATGCCGTGTATGGCATGAGCACTTTCCATGGTTTCTGCGATAGCTTAGATGGGTGTATACTTTTACTATGTTAATTATTAATGTGTAACAAATGGAAAGTATTATGGTCATGAGTATAAAACCCTGCGTTGGAAAAACCCTTGATGTAGGTTGTCGTTGACAAAGTTTCCATGCATTCAAAACATGGTTTTGTTAGTTGACTGTATATTTTATTGATGGGGTTGAGGCCGTGTTTATAGTGTGTTGTGTAGAAGCATGAGGTTCTCATGACCTCACTATAGTGAATTTATTTTAATGTTACCATCCGCATACACTCTGTGTATAGCGTGGCCTTGATAAAAGTAGAACAACTCTACAGGATTTGAATCCTGGTCATTGTTGATACAATGGGTTGTAATAAATGGGTGGTTGCAATTTGGGGCTTAAGTTCCCACATGATTCAATTCCTTCCATCTCTTGTATAGTTACTTGGACTGTGTATAATATTATGATGAGGTTTATAAATTGGTTCCTGTGTATTAATGTTTACCGTAGATTTTAATACAAAGGGCATCGTAGTTTATGTAAGCGAAATGGAAATGGTTGTCTATAGGCTTCGTTCCTACGACCTTAATGTAATTACATGGTTTTAATTGTTTATATGAAACGAAGGCAAGGATTATTTAAATGATTACTGCATATAACTAATAATGTGGATTTTATTTAGGCCTTGTAACATATGGATGTGATCTTATGGTGCATTTTCATAATATTATAGAACTGTGGATTTAATTAGAAAAAGAAACTTGATCTTTATACCAATGAATGGTCTCGATACTTTCTTTGTTTATTTGCTTATGATGATGTTATTTTAATGGAAATGGTTTGGTATTTAGGGTATATTTAGTTATGCAGACCTTGAAAGGTCTTCTCTGATTTTTGTCTTATATTTAATATTGTGTTGATAGCTAGATTTATAATTCTATTTTTATAACTGTTATTATATATATAGTATACTGGTTATATACCAATAGTATTCTTAGTTAGTTTTCTTGTTATTAGAAGTAGATGATACTAAATTAAATATAGGTTTAATTGCAGCATAGATCTGAACTAGTAATTATTCAAACATGGCTCTACTAACAGATGAAATTTGTTAGTAGAGTATAGAGGCCAAAGAACATATAGGTAATAGATCTTAAATAAAACCTAGTTTGCAATTAATACAGTTTCAATATTAAAAGTAATACATGAATAAAACTAGGGTGCAAAACCATTGATAAACATTTATAAATGAGTTAAAATTTGCAGAAGTAAACTAAATGAATAACCCTGGATAAATCTCGCATAAGAAGTAAAGTACAACCTAGGTTTATAATTTAAAATGTAAACCCTGGAATATTTAAACAGAAATCAAACACATAGGGCTAGAACATATAATGGTAACCCTTGCCTAATTCAGCCAGCTTTTATTCTAGAAAGTAGAATAGGCAGTATAGGATCTTATACCTGTAATATGAAGCTTCTTAAATGGTTGAACCTGCACACTTAAATAACCAGCATTAACAATTCATAAGTAAATCTGACCTCTGTATTAGATGACCGAATCACTTGGGAACTACCACATTCCACCCAACTATGACCCGAAACCGTTCCTCGTTTCAATCCGGATCCCCCTGAGATGGATTCCAACATGCAAGTAGCTTAGAGATCCTAAGGTATGGTTTCCTATCTGGTATTTCAGGTCTAGATCAGTTCTCCTTTTTCCTTCCAGGAAAATGTTCTCCAAGAATTTACTTGAGAGAAAAACAGGCAGAATAATGAATCCCACAAGATAGATCATAACCCCAAGCCTTTCCTTGGCTTGAGACTTTATAGACATACTTTTCATCCAAAGGGACAGTTAAATCAAGAAACCTTGATTTCTTGATTCAACCCATTTTAATTAATTTGGGGTAATTTTTAATACTTTAACTTAGGAACTTTCAACTAGTTCCTAATCAGACATTTGTAGGTATTGTACTATTTATTATCTTTTACTAATAAATAATAATGGATGGAGCTTTCTTCTTTCTTTAATCATTAATATTATTACTATATTTATTCTTTATACATTCCATGTATAAAATACATAATAATATCACATTTGTTAACATTTGTCTTTGTGCATCATATACCATGATCCCTAGACTTATGACACTTCTTAATTGAGGTCAAATAGGTAGATGGTTAGGTCTACTAAGTTAGGCAACTCTAAACATCCTTGCATGTTGGATTCCCTCATATAACATGGTATTTATTTAGTACTTGATGAGAATAGAGAAATTCCAAATTCGAAATTCCACTTAATCACTTACATATCATTCTGATGAGATCAATATTTTTCTCAAGTCGTTTTCACTTGGAAATTATTAAATTATTTTCAGTAACTCCTAGCACTTACTAGAGCCCGTACTCAATGCTTAATCAAGGAGTTACAAACTTAGTGCAATTCCAGAGCTCTTCGCTCAACACTAATGATAGGATATACTTGTACAATACACCTAGGGGTACAATGGCCAAGGATCTGATGCTCCATAGCTTATGCTCAACATCAACATGGAATGATATAGGGCTTATGCCATGGAATGATCCAGGGCTTATGCCCAACACTTCTAATTATCTTTTCATGTGTTCCGGAGCTTCTCGCTCAACACAAATGTAAGTACTCATGTGATCCAAAGCTTCTTGCTCAACACAAAACATTAATTACCCATGTGCTCCAGACCACCTCGCTCAACACAAAACATTAATTTCCCATGTTCTCCAGAGCTCCTTGCTCAACACATAACATCTCATCAATCATGTGCTTTAGGGTCCACGCCCAACACAAACAAGCATATACATATCATCAATAATTGGCTTACGCCAAATATATAAAAGAAATCATCATGTTCAATAAGCAGTGGGGTCTTCGACCCAATATATCAAAATAAAATATCAAGATAACATCATAATCAATAGGCTCATGCCTAGAAGTGTTAGCTCCAAAATTCAGGGTATTACAAATCAAAACCTGAAAGGTTTTCTGCAATCTAAGCCAAAATTTGATGGCTTCATGAAATGCTAGTTGTACTTGACGAGGAAATTAGCCCATGATGGGCAATTCACCTGTCAAATTCCATCAATGTTGTTTGAGCATTTTTTTTTGGCATTTTATGAAAAAATTCATTTTTCCGTTTGGGCATTCTTTTTTGGAATTTTATGAAAAAGTTCAGTGTCTTGTTTGGGCAATTTTTTATTGGCATTCTATGAACAAAGACAAAACCTTATTAAATGGAAATAAATGGTCCTTTTTGGAAAATTCTTATTTTAGATAAACAAAATGTGTTGTGTGGTTTTGTTTGAGGTAATGAAATGTATTTAATAAAAAAATGTGTTGTGGTTTTGGTGGGCCTTTAAAATATTAAAAAGTTCATTGTCTTGTATGGGAATTATTCTTTTTGAGCATTTTATGAAAGATGGAAAACGTTATGGGATGAAAATAAATAGTTTCATTGTTAATTTATTTATTTTAATGTAACAAAAATGGAAGTTTAATTTTAGAAAGCTAAATTTTACAAAACCCTAGATCTCATTTGATGTTGCTTTATGGCCCATTTTATTTGAGAGAGACAAATATGTAAAAATCAAAATATAATCTTTTTTGAGGGAGAAAGAGAGGAAAATATGAAAAATCCATTCCACTTCTATACTAAAAACAAAAATTAAATATCATTATTATGTAATATGTCAAATTCTCTTAATAATAAAAGAAATAAAAGAAATAATATCTTTAGAAATTTTGTTGTCATTGGTTTTGTTAATACAAAATTCTATATGTATTTCAATTCTGAAATAAATTTATTTTCTGAGGTCTTTTTCATGACAACAGGATTTCTTCTTTATATCCTCCTCCTTTTCAAAAAAACATAAACATAATTTCATCATTACAAGGTTTTTGACAGATTTTGCATGAAAATTGAGCAATAGCTCAAAAATCTAGCACTGCACCAGATGCCAAGGCTTACCACTTAATACCCTAAGCAAGGAACTTGTTGATCAAGCTTATTTGATTGACTATGCTGGGTGTGATGAAATCCTATAATGTGGAGGCTGTCCGACCTTACATTTCCCATTTTGTTGTGATTTTCAGGTTTTTAACAGGTGAAAGCATTCGCTCTAGCAGATTCAGATGGCTTCTTTCGTAGATCTTTTGACTCTGTTCAATTTCCACTCATGGAAAGGAGATATGGAGATCCAGCTACATTCCAGAGGACTCTATAGGGTCACTATGGACACTAAAGAAGAGCCTACTTCTGTGACAGACAAAGCTAGATTCTTGAACAAGAAGGATGAAGCATTCGAATTCTTGTGCCTCTATGTTTCCCAAGATCTTATTTTCCATCTTTCGGGATTGAAGCCCCCAAAGGAAATTTGGGACAAATTGGAAACCTTGTATGGAAAGCAGGATGATTTGAGAGTTTACCAACTCGAAAATGAATTGATGTCTCTCCATCCTTCCAATTTCGAGACCTTGAATGACTTCTTCACAAAGTTCAAGCACATTGTCTTACTATTGAAGCAATGCAAAGTGGAGAAGTAGGATGATCAGCTCATCCTCGCCATACTCTCCAAACTTGGCACTGATTATTCAGTTTTTGTCTCTACATTCCATGCAAGGAAGCTCACAACCCATGGATGGAAGATGCTTACACTCAATGCCTTCATTGAGCCCCTAACAAGTGAACATGATAAGCTTGTCCAGATGAGGATCATCAGATCCTCCTGTGATCAATCCCTCCATGTCTTGGGGCCCAAAGATCTGAAGGGTAAAGGAAAGTAGCAAAAGAACCCTAAAACTAAATTTGAAGCTCCTAAGCCTAAAGTTCAAAACCAGCAGCATGATGAGTCTTCCGGCTCAAATAAGAACAAAGGAAAAGGGCATCATGGAAAGGAAAAAGTCAAGTGTTCATACTGCGGGAAGGGCTTCCATCCCAAACATGCCTGCATGAAGAAGAATCTTTATGAAGCTACCGCTCTCCTTGGGAGAAATCACATCAATCTTCCAGAAATCTTTCGGAGGAGAGATCAGCAAGATCGGGAACCACAGCATGAAAGAGGTCATGCCCTCATGGCAATCACTTCAAAATAAAGCACTCTTGATTGATTCTAGAGCTTCAAACCACATGATGGCTGAAAGAGACTCCTTCTCATCCTTGGAGAATGGAAAATCCATCCCCATCCACATGGGAGATGACTCCACCATCATTTCAGAAGGACAAGGTACGGTTGATCTTGAGAATGGCTATTTTTCAAATGTTTTGTNCTATGGCATCAAATCTCCTTAGTGTCTATCAGATGACACATACAAGAGTTCCTAAGAGATTATATTTCATCCCAAATGATGTTGAGATAATGGAACTTGCATCCAGGAAACTTGTTGCTATAGGCCTTGCAAACCATCATGGAAAATCCTATGAGTTTTCCCACTTTTTGGCGGATGCAAATCCCACTGCACTGCTAACTCATGGAAATAAAGTTAGTAGGTTGTGGCATGAGAGGTTTGGCCATCTCAATTTCAAATATTTGCAGCAATTACAGAAAAACTCCATGGTTGAAGGCCTCTCGGTCTTTAAGGCAACCACTAGAATTTGCAAGGGCTGTGTGGTTGGAAAACACCCTGAGCACAAGTTCGATCGGGGGAAGGAAAACCAAGCTACATGCATCTTGGGGATGATACATTATGATATAATAGGTCCAATGCTTTTCACATCCATGAATTTATCAAGGTATCTTCTGAATTTTATAGATGATTTTTCAAGGTACACATCGGTCTTCTTTCTCAAAAAGAAGTCTGAACTATGTGAAAAATTCACTGAACTGAAGGCCTTGATCGAGAATGCCTCTGGGCTTAATATCAAGATATTGAGATATGATAATGGAAAGGATTATGTCAGTAATGATTTGCTTCACATATGTTCCCAAAGTGTTATTTATGTCCAACATTCACTTCCCTACACTGCCTAGAAAAACGGTGTAGCAGAAAGGAAGAATCGGTCTCTCAAGGAGATGACCACCTGTATGTTGGAATCAAAGAAGTTGGCTGTAAATTTGTGGGATGAAGCCATGCATGCTGTAGAATACATTCATAATAGAGTGACACACTCATATGTGAAAGGGAATACACCTTTCGAACCATACTTCGAACACAAGCCGGATGTGTTGAACCTGCGGGTGTTTGGGTCCACTGCATGGGCCCGAATTCCACTTGATAAAAGAAGGGCTTTGAAACCACAAAGAATAGAATGTCTGTTTATTGGGTATCCTAAAGAATCAATATTTTTCAAGCTTCTAGATATCAAAACAAAATATATCATCATCGAAAGGAGTGTCAAGTTCGATGAGCCTCTTCAGGAGGTGGAACTAGTGAAGGAGAAAACTATTGAATTTCCTTCCTATTATACTGAATATTTGGATGATGAAATTGGGGGTGATGAAACTGATTTTGATCCTATGATTTCTGATATCAGTGTGCAAAAACAATCAAATGCTGAATCAGAACCTAAAGTACAAAATCATCTTCCCACATGGGCCTGACATACACTCTCCTCCGCAGGAGATAACATTGGAAATCTAGATGATCCAAGGAGAACCCAGCCTGATTTCCAAAGAGCATGGATTGTGCTCTCTTGTCCTGATAATTTACTGTCCAAAACTTGTTATTTGATGATTATTTCAGACCCAAAATCATACTACCATTCTTGGAAGGATCCGAGATGGCAAGTTGCCATGGATGAAGAGATGAATTCTCTTCAGAAAAACACTACTTGGGAGCTAGTTTCTCTTCCTCTGGGAAGGCAATTGGTTCAATGCAAGTGGGTGTTTCAAACCCAGGTTGCTACTGATGGAAGCACATAAAAATATAAGGAAAGTCTGGTGGAAAAAGTTTTCTCTCAGGTCCAAGGTGTGGACTACCATGAGACTTTTGTACCGGTTGCAAAAATGAACTCCATCGGCCTAGTTTTGGCAATTTCAGCATCTAAGCATTGGGAAGTGCATCATATGGATGTTAAGTAAGATTTTATGCATGGAGATATTCATTAGGAGATATACATGAAGAAGCCTTAGGGCTACATCTCTTATCCATATTTGGTTTGCAAACCAAAGAAGTCACTATACGAGTTAAAACAGGCCCCAAGAGAGTGGTATTCCAAGATGGATTCCTTCCTTCTCTCGCAAAACTTCCAAAGGTGTATATCAGATCCAAATGTGTATATACAGAAGTATTATGGTAATTTGATTATTATTTTTTTATATTTTTATTACTTACTCATCACAAGTATCAAATTTGCTTCTATTTGAGCCATCAAAACTGCTCTCCACAATGCATTTGAAATGAGCGATTTGGGGCTCTTAAAACAATTTTTGGGGCTCGAAATTGAGAAAAATTATGATGGGATAATGGTCACTCAGTACAAACACATATAATACCTATTATTCAATTTTAACATGGCTTAATGTAGGCCTACACCATTCCCTTTCCTTTCAGGGATTAGCCTTGAAGAAGGAAAAAGCACACCTCCCATGGACTGCACTATTTATCAATAGTTGATTGGTAGCTTGTTGTACTTGACACATTCTCAGATTGATATATGTTATTCCATGAATGTTGTATAAATATACATGCAACAGCCCCATGATATTCATTGGAAGGCAGCCAAGAGGATCCTCCAGTATATTCAGGGAACCAGGACCTACGACATTCACTATGCTACAAACTCCGAGCTAGAGCTGGTTGGATACACAGATTCCGATTAGGTGAGTGATTCTATTGATCAGAAGTCTACTTCTGGATATGTCTTCATTTTTGGTGGTGGCCCCATTTTCTGGTCTAGCAAAAATCAGGCCTCCATAGCATTATCTTCAACAGAGGTCAAGTATCAAGGAGCGATCAATGCTTGCATCCAAGCAGTTTGGTTGCAAGGCATTCTTTCAGAGTTTGATCTTGGTATTACTTTTTCCACTATCCTCTTTTGTGACAATCAAAGTGATATTAAGATATCCACAGATCCAGTTACCAGGAAGAGGTCCAAGCATCTAGAGATCCACATGCACTATATCGTGGAGCTAGTGCATGACAGGACCATTATTCTACAATAATGCCCGACTGATGAGTAGATTACAGACATCTTCACTAAGAGCTTTTCAAAAAAGAATTTCACTTACCTCCATTCATTGTTGGGGTTGATTTCATCAGGGTGATCCTACTCCTTTCAGTGTTCATCTTGAGGGGGGGTTTTTCCCACTTGGTTTTCCCTCTTTTCCTGACTTAGTTTGTTTTTTAGCATTGTTTGAGTTTCAGTATTGTATAGGGTAACCTATGGCCTTAGTTGCCGAGGCCCTAGCATTCTTATGCATTTTATTTTTTCTACTCCTCTTGAGTATAGCTTAAGGGGGGGTGTTGGAGACATTTACCACCATACACACTCATTTTGGTCAATTTGGCCTAGTTAAACCACTATCCTAAGTTTTATTGACTTAATTGACATCAAAGGAGCACTAGATGACATAAGCCAGATCACACCCATGCCTACCTTCAATCAAGGAGGTTAACTTATCCTTCTCCTACATTCGGGGAGGCTAACTGGATCACTCCAGGGGTGATCTGAGTGTCATTAATGCCCCATATTGCTAACTAATGGTTACAATTAGTTAAACAGAGCAGTGAAGGAACCTTCCTTCATTAAATTGATTATTTAATGAACTGGAGTCAACAGGGGTGCCTCCAACCACTTCTAATGTTTGGTTACACTTTAGTTAACTTCATCGGGGTTCATTAGAGTCATTGATGCACTACCACTTGTTGGTTGGCTTGCAGTGACATGTGTCTGAGCTACTTTCAGTTAGACTCAATCATTTATTGCACTCTGACTTTAGTTAGGGCTGAGTTGAGTCAATTAGGGTTTTGAGCAGTGGTTAACTTGAGTGTTTACTGTGGCTTACATTCAGTTAAGCTAGACTCACTCATTCAATTGAATGACCTCCTTGGGAATTCAAATTGCTTTGTCATTCATGCTTACAGCATGATCATTATATTGTATTACTCATTCTTTATTGATTATACAGAGCGGATACTCATTTTGTAGCACTATTACACCATTTTCATGCCTTATTGTTATTAATCTCTTATGACTCACGAAGTTTGTGACAAAATGTCAAATAGCAATATTCCTGGTCCAAATGAATAAAATTGACAATTGCTTGCTAGAAGGATATGGGATGCAGCGAAAGAAGGGGTGATGGGAAATGTGATTTTCCATGTAGTCAATTCGGTGGATTTAAGAGGAGAAGAATATTGATCGCAACAGCCACAAAACATTGTAGGGAACATGGACACGCTCAGGGGGGGAATGAATATCGTTCATTTGTAGGTTTAGCATTATATTTTTTTTTCTTTTTTTTATTTGGTAAATGTATGTATTATTTTAATATTTCCTATATTAACTATTGACTATTGATGTATTCATGTATTTATAAAGGAAAGACATCCTATAGCATATCGTCTAGAGGAAGTGCTTTCAAAACAAGTACCAGAGGATCATGGAGCATCTATGTTTAATGGAGAACAAGTGATTGATCATATTGAAAAAGATAATCATACTGATAATGTAGTTGAAGATGATGGTGCAAATGCATTGATCCATGATTCATTTAATGTTAGAATGGATGACGACGATGACAATGATAATGAAAATATTGATGACTTTGTTGATGTTCATGATATACCTCTTCTCTATAAGGCATATGAACCCCGGTATTAAGGCTCCAAAACAAATCTTCTCTCTGCTATATTGTTGATAATGAACTTGAACGTTATGAATGGTCTTTCAAACATATAAGTCACACGGATGCTAAGGTATGTAAAATAATCAATCACATATATACGATCGTGAAAATTTTTATCTGTATTCCTCTAATAATTGTATTGTTAATTCATAATTCAAATTAATACAAATGAAGTGTGTTTCGTTAATATTATTTATAATTATATTAACTCTATTTTTATTTTTATTTGATGTATCTTGATAGTTGAATTTTTGTTACCACCATCAAATATTTTACCTCACACATATCGAGATTTATATTCCATCATGAAAGAGATTGGAATGCATTATGAAGCAATTCATGCATACCTTGATGACCATGTTATATATTATAATCAGCATGAATTTGCAACAGAATGTTTGAAATATCATATAATTAGATATCAGACAGATCAAGTAACAAAAAAGGTGCCTCACAAGGTTCTTCATTATATTCCCATCATTCCATGTTTGCAACAACTGTTCAAAGGTCAGGGGTGGTAGGTGCAGGAGGGATCCTCATGGATCCTGAAGGAAAAATTGAACAAACCTATGCTTGGGGAATTGGATGCAGGACTAATAATGAGGCAGAGTGGATAGCCCTTCTGCAAGGATTAAGGATCCTTGTCGACTCAAATTTAGACAAGGTAGAAATTTTTGGTGACTCAAGACACGTCATATATAAAGTGATTAATGGATACACCACCGGCTCCATAAAATGTCGTCGTTTGTATGACAAAGCTGTCACTCTGTTCTCTCCCCATTATTAATTTTATCATATTCTTGGAACAAACAATGTCTTTGCTGATGAATTGGAAAATGAGGGGGCTTCTCTCCCACAAGGGCACTTGAAGTTCAATGGGGTTTTCTCCCCCCCTTTACCAATACCCTAATGGTTCTTCCATAGAAAAGGGCCTATAACCATTGCTCAAATGTAACACTCCCTAAGGTTATGATGTTAGGTACTTTATATATTTGGGATCCCATCGTTGATCATGGCTCAAGCAATCCTTTAATCATGGCAAGGATCTCGATCCAATGGATGACAAACAAGACTCCAGCGCTCTCTTGGCGTGCTCCGCCGCCTCTCCTACTGTCGACGCATGTTCCCCCACCTTCCTCGATTATCGACCTCATTAACTCCAGTCCTATCCAGAGTAATGGTATTTGCAGCTCACACGCTCCAGCTCCTATCTTATTTGGTGTTATGGCTCCTATCAGACCCCATTATTTCGTTATAGCTCCTAGAAACAATGATTTGAACCTTGCTCGCTCCATTTTCTCTTCAGAGAGGATATTGTTAAATGTGATTTCAGGAGTTGGAGACGATTATCTCTCAGAGATTCCATGGGAGTCTCTTCCTTTATGCAGGGCGTTCGTGAAAGAAAGGCTTGCCCTTGCCGCCTTCTTCTCCTGTCATTGCTCTCCCAGCAACGACAGTCCTATGTGGTGCTTGAATTCGAGACTCGGACCCAATTCTTCTGAAGGTGAGGTTTTATGAATTAAAGTTTTAGGTTGTAAGTGCTTTGGCTAGAAGGAAGGAACTGTTGGTACCCTTTTTTGTAGGAGCAAAGCTAACAGAGACAATCTCCTGAAAGAAGTCAGTATTCTTCATTCAGCCCTAAGCGAGTTCTTTGGTTCTTAAGTCTAAGGTTTGGAAGGTGCTTCCAATAGTATTTCTCACTTAACCCTTGCCTCTGGCGCCCCTTGGAAAGGCATCATGAACACAGCAAACGAGAACACAGGGATTGCATATCTGAAGAAGAATCTTCATCGCCTATATGATATGATGGCAATAGGCATTATGGACAACAAAGCTCTGGTTCAAGAGGTTAAGGATATGGGTGAGGTGGTAATTTACACTTCCTACCAAATAAGTAATCATGATTCATGAATTGATGACATCGAATCAAACCTCCGAGAGCTAATGGGAAAAGTGGATAGAATCCAGGAAGATCTTTAGCGTCTGGTTAATATGAACCAAGATAGTCAGGCCCATGAAACCCTTGTTGTTGCTCAACCAATGGAGGAGGAGTCGGTGGAGCAACCTATCAAGCAGCCAGGATAATTCCTTAATGGCCTTTTCTTTTAATGTTTTTCTATTTACTTCTAAATCAGCAGTACGTTAGGGTATATACTACCATTGTCCATCAAATTTTTGTTAAAACTATAAGTGGAGTTCTCTGGTCCCCCTTCTGGACCATTTTTTGTTTTGTGTCTTTTTAACAACAAGAACTCTCAGTCTTAGTTCTTTTTTGTGTAATGAATGGCTGTGCACAGCCTATTTAATATTACCTCCCTTTACTGTTTCTATTTAAAAAAAAGACTGTTCAGGGGAAATAACATAGCGCAATTTATGGATTACCATGCTAGGAACATAAGTCAAGATGATGTTATTTGAATTCCTACAAATGGTTCTGCATTTAGATATATGGAGGAAAAGTCATCTGACTTTAAAGAAGAACCGCGTAATCTTAGGATGTCTTTGGCAGCAAATGGTGTTAATCCATTTGCACAGATGAAATCCATTTACATGGTGTGGCCTATTTCTGTTATCAACAATAACATTCCTCCTTGGTTGTCAATAAATAGGGAGCACATAATGCTGTCAATGATTATTCCAGGTATTTTGTGTCAACAACTATTTTATTTCTAATGTATTTGTGGAATCTCATTTTTCGTATTATGTTTCCTAATGTCATATACATATTTTTTATTTTACTCTTATGCATGGTTTATATATATTAATGGTTATCATAATTATATCTTTTATATGTACATCAAATCAATCAGTTAAGTACCAGTTCAAAGATATGAATGCATATATTGAACCTCTTATAGACGAGATATTGAAGTTATGGAATGACATCACTATGTATGATGTATCTAGAGAAATACGACAAAGGAAATATCAATTCCATGCAATGGTTGTATGTACATTACACGATGCCCCAGCGTTAACCCAATTTTGTCGTTTGTATTTTTAAGTTCAACTTTAATTGCATTTAATTATATGAATTAGTTAATATATTTTATATATAATTATAATTGACATAGATATTCCATATATTCTAGGTATTCATACAAAGGGTAAATTTGCATGTCTAGTTTGTGGTCCTAAGATCAAATCTCATCGCTCAAAAATCTTAAGAAAGGAGGTGTTTGATGAGTATAGGCATTTTCTCTCTAAGAATCACAGGTATAGAACAACCAAAAAAATATTTCCAATGGGAAGCAAGAGACTGCATTAAAACCACGAAGAATGACACCCCACCTTTGGAATATGCAATACAATAGAAATCATCGAGTTGGTACGTATGGATCATCGTATATGAATTGTTATGTATTTTAATTTTTATTGCGAGTTGTTTACTGTAGTAGCCATAATTGATTTCTATAATTTAGTTACTAACTAATATTCATGATTTCCTTCATGATCATGAAGGAATTAATGGGATTCCATGAGGAATGAAAAGTTATCCTATACAATTCAGCAGGTTTCCCTACTATGAACACCTACAAATTGCTCATCTTTTTTATACAATGCATATTTTAAATAATGTGACTGAAACATTATGGAGACTACTGGAGCTAAGGAGCGAGAAAGATAAAATTGTGAAAGTTTGCAAAGACATTCAACAAGGAAACCATGCGATGAAAGACGTCATTCAATTTCACCGCAACGGAGACCAGATTAATATAAACTCAATTCCATTGATGTTTACGGAGCAGCAAAGTAATGTTGTTAAAGAAGTAATGCGAAAAATTAAATTTCCCATTGGATTTTGTGCGAACTTGAAGAATATCATAACAAAAAAGGTGATTTTGCTGGGGTAAAAATGCATGACTGGCACATCTTCATCAAGGTAATTATTATTGTTATGTCCATATAATTTTTTTTCATTTTATTGCATAAATTTGTTTTCTTGTTTGTATACTCTTAGTTTAAAAAATGACGTGGTTTGTATATTGATACAGTGTGTTCTACCTCTCTCTCTCCCGAACAACTTCAAAGACAATGTCAAACAAGTTATATATAATCTTGGGAAATACATGAGGTAACTATCGATTAGTTGCTTGTGCATTAATTCATGTTATGCAATTTAATGTTTTTTTTGTTAATTATTGTTATTGATTTGCATCACTTGTATATGGTTGACATCTAAATAAATCCATAAAAAAGATATAAAGTATTAGAGGAGAGAAATTCATCGTCTCATGTGTGAAATGCAGAATCATCTACCTTCAACATTTGTCAATGCGCAGGAACACTACCTTATACACCAAGTTGAGGAGATTGAATTGTGTGCACTTGCACACTCAAGGTCCATGTGGATGGTTGAGAGGAGCTTGAAATTTATGAAGGGTTTGGTGAGACAACAAGCATGTGTTTAGGGTTCTATTATGGAAGGATATATGGTATACCAAAACAT
>LPNX010845101.1:293501-343243 GCA_001517045.1 Pseudotsuga menziesii
AATCTTGTATCAAACCTATTGTGGGTTTGAAGATAACAAAGTCCCTCCATTAATAAACATAACATAAAAGGAAAATGTGGCATATACCATAATCAACATGACCAAGAGATACCTAAACCCTACACGAGTTAAGATCATCTTATGATAAAACCAATTTTATTATATGTGCACATTGTCTTTCTCATTGCCTTTGTGCACATTGTCGCAGCTCAGGTTTTGGACAATTATATCCAAGTTCGGACAATTTTATGCAGTTTTGCGGATCTGGTGTATCATTTCACAGCTCTGGCGTATCATTTTTCTAGTTGACCATTTGATTCACACCTTAGTGTTATCATTTGGCTATTTCAGGGTTATCATTTCAGCAATTCACAACTCAGTGTTATCATTTCGATTTCTAGCTCATTGTTAACGGTTTCGATTTGGAGCTAAAGTTTCACATTTGCAGCTCACGATTCACATTTGGAGCTCAGAGTTCACAATTGGAGCTGACTATTTCGATTTGGAGCTAAAGGTTCACATTTGGAGCTCGTAGTTCACATTTGGAGCTCACGGATCACAATTGGAGCTCATGGTTTCGATTTCAAGCTAAAGGTTCACATTTCAAGCTTACGGTTCACATTTGGAGTTCACGGTTCACATTTGGAGCTCATGGCTCAATGGGTAAGCATCACCTCATTTATGTTGGAGTCATTTGTTTCTTAGGTTGACTCACAAGGGGTTTTGGGCAGGCTATGATAGTAGATTTTTTAGGCATGCTATGATAGTAGATTTTTTGGGTATGCTGTGATAGGGGTTTTGGGCATGCTCCTCCAAAATCTGCATGCATCATAAACCCTTCATAACATAGCCTAATAAACAAGGTCTTCAAACATAGTATTGATCCTCATGCATCATAATCAGTGGAAAGATCATTCATCGTAGTATTTTTTGCTTTCTCCAATCACCTTCAACTATGTATTTTTTAAATATCATGTTGAGATATGGTTTCCATGTATTGATCATATGGACCTAGGAAGGAATCACAACATGAGTATAAAACTATGTTCAGTTTGTTAACATTTGGTGTTGTTATTTATTCCCAAATCCAATCATTAGGAAACCCTATGATCTCTTTCTTCATCAGTAGCACTACTTGAGGAAGACCATTACTGAAATTGTAGCTTGGGTAGGATTTATATGCTGTAATTCTACCTTAGTTATGAAGGGTTCCCTGGGAAATGAGAGTTTTGACAAAAGATTGGTCAAGCTACTATGCAACATTGGTATGGGGTAAGTATTAGATAGTGGGTGAGTCCAAATGGACGGTTCTACATGAATGAACGCCATTTTTTTAACATTGGGACTCATTAGTACTTTCTAAGACCAAATTAGGTCATGGGGAACTACTTTTGCATTGTATCTATGTGATATTATTAACATGAAATATTACCCCAATTTCACCTCATATCCCATATTGAGGGTGGTAACCATAGTGGATACTTATCATTGGGAAAAAAAATTGTGAACTTGCTTCATGCCTTCCTTCCCTCCATGTAACGTGTTTTTTTTTCCAACTAGTAAGACTAGCTTTCCTTGAAGTAAACATGTTCATATGCTTTCAACTGTATCTATTGTATTTCTATAGAACTAGATTAGTGATGTTCAACTATTTAGAACAAGTTACTGTAGGGAACAACCATCTCCCATTTTAGTGGTGCTAAAGATAGTTTTGACAAAACACATAGACATGGATGTACGATTTATCCTTAGCAAATGAAAACCAAGGACATTTGTAAGGAATTGTGAACTTGGAGTTGATGTTTTTTTAGAATTTCATGGTCTATTTCATTTATGCAAATTCACTTATGCTTTTATGATATCAGATATGTTATTACAGTGTAAATCCATTGTTGGTGCTAGAACATAATCTGCATATTCAAAATTTTGGTGATTAATTAAGCTTAAAGACTCATAAGGGGTTGGTCATGCAAGAGTCTTAGAAAAAAATCAAAATTTTAATGGTTTGGAGGAGTTATGGGTTCTAGTAGCATTTTGTTCAAAACATTTTGTTTAAGAGTACCTTAAAACACTTCTATAATCTTGTTAGGAAAATATTTGCCTAGATTGAACATGTGTCAACAATATCTACATGCTTGGATTTCTTGGCAAGACACCTTATTATGAAATGGCCTACCCTGGGCTATTGAGTTTCAGGTCACTTGGATGTTGTTAATATTTGAAGTGCTTATATGGATTGGAAGGAATGTTATAATACTTTATTTGGTGTTGTTTTATCATCCCATCAATTTTCATGTCATGATGTTGTTATACACCTACTAAAGGGTATATTATGTTGTTATGTGTAAGGAATTTTATATCCAGGTTTATAACATATATTGCATTGATATGTACCAAGTTAATTATGAATATTGAAGTATATCCTCACAAGGTATATCAATATCTGCAATGCTACATCAACATCTAAAACATCTTTATGTTGAAGACAAAATTTAGGAAATCAGTTCAATAGCTCTAGTACAAGCAATGTTGATGAAATAAGACGCACACAATTTACTGAACTGCAATTATTCAGGTTAAGATTCTATAGATGATTACCATTGAAAGTACCTTTTGTCTAGTTTTAGAAACTTTATTATCATTACTGCTTCTCACAGGAGAAAAAATATTTTTGATATATTAGTTTGTTTTAGGCTACAAGCTATTACTGTCCTCGGTCTCTAATTGTATACTACTAAATTAAGATGTATATAATATTCTTAAGGAATGAGATATTTAAGTTTGGAAATACTTCATGGCATGTGCTCTTCCTTTCATCTATATTTCAACTATTGCCTCTTTAAATACAAACATTTGGAACTTGGAAAATGTGAATATTTGCATAATAGGGAAAAAATAAACATGTTTTTGGTAACTATGGTTTTGGGTCGTATACATGTCAATCCAAACACTAGAAGAAGATTCTGGGGAAAGAAACCTAGTAAACAAAGAACAAATACACCTTCAAAGTCCATTTAGATAACTTTGGTAAAGAAATGAATACATGTCAACTAGTAGAATGAAAAAGTGTATAAGTAAAAGAGACCCACCTAACTCTTCAAAGAAGAAAACAAGGCTTACAAACAACATTAAATTTTTTGTTCAGCATCCAAATTGGAAAGTGTCTAATATGGCATATATGTTGTAGGTTTGATTATAGCATTTATATGAATAAAATACTCTTATTTTAAAGACATACATATTAGTTATGAAAATTGATCTGTTTGAAAGAGATTTGCAGAAGCATTTCCTCAAAATTAAATATAGAAAGCGTGTATGCCAGTATGGTTAAAAACAAAAAAAAGGTGCAAGTAGAAAGTGTAAAACACCATAAATTACTGAACTCAAAAGAAACAACGATGCATTCAAGAAATAATGCAACTTGTACCTAGTATCAATGGTTATGCTAACATAATTTTCACCTTTAAGATCCACAATACAGTGTTGGTTTCTTGAAGATCAGCAATCATTTTCAAAAGTCTTGAACAGGGTGAAATCTTCTCCAAATGTAGTTGATTGACTTCCCCGTCAAGGAACATTCGTAGCTTCAGTATTGTTCTACCTTCACGACCTTCCACCATTTCAAAAGCATGTGTACTTGGAAGTTTTGAACCCCCTTGGAACTGGAAAAACCATCATTATTAATCCATTTTTAAGAATCTGTGGATTTCAATCAAAATAGAAGCACATTAGCAAATGGATATAACTTAAAATATATATAATATATTATAGGAGCATCATTTTCCTGTTTGATGGATGAGATTACAGAAAAAAATTCAGAAAATGACACCCCCTCCATAACAGAGCTTTTAAACCCAAATTAGTGAGCTGAGGCTTGAAAAGTGTGATTATAAAGAGTCAAATGAGTTATTGATATGGCCTCACTTGACTATGCTAAAATAGTATAAAATAATCAATTTTATTTCTTGGCATATTAAATAATGAAATTTTAACAGCAATTACTAGAGTGTAAACCCCTTTGGAAGTATTCAAAGATTCATAACCTTAATCCAGTAGATGTAATTTAAGTATGTTGAGTGTCAGTGTGCACACCTATTTTCAAAAATAGTTTGGAGCATCAACTTAGGTTTTCCCTAAGTTTTAAAGAGTTATTAATTTCTCCTTCATGAAGTATTTTCTATGCAATGTTTGACATTATGGTTATTTATGTGGTTATGTCAGTTTGATTGCTCCAAGATAGAACACTAGGAGATGATGGTGAAATTCACTCATATGTCATTTTCTCATGACACATTAATCATCTTCTCATGGAGTTACCTAGAACGTTTTTTTGATTTGGCATCTTGATGACATTGATTATCATTTTTTATGAAGCACTAGGCTTATTGCATGTTATTGATGGTATTTGGACTCTGGAGGCTTTTCTATTGGGGTGCTCTAGCTCATTGGATGTGGTTCACACTTATGGATGACTTTTGTACTACATGCTAGTTGAGTGGGGTATACCTTAAAAAAAATGGAACCTTGGTACACAAGTTATTACTTTCTTGATCTTTGCCACTTAGGCCCCATTGACTTTTCTCAATGTCTCCAACAAAATACTAGTGAACTGGCCAAGAGTATTAAGTACTGGTTAGTTTCCTTGATAATTAGAAAAGAGCAAATTAGCTCAAATGTCTAAAGTGATAGTCATCAAATGCTTTTTTTTTTCTGAAAATTTATTTTGAAAAGGATTATGATAGGATTGAATGGAAATTCATACTTAGCATGTGGTATGACTCGTTCTATTACATATTTGTGGAGACTCTTTTTTGAGCCTCAACAATAATATGTGGTAATGGAAGGAATATAACCCTGATAATTTTCAGCTTGGGTTTGTCATCATGGGATTTGGGGAAATCTACCTTGATCCCTTCCCTTCTCCATTTGGAATCAAAATAGTTATTTCAATATTGATATTCATATGTAAACCTAGATCTAGTATTAAGTGTTGTTGACTGTTGCAATTGATACCCATAGCATGTTCTTTAAAAGAAATAAACTATATATGCCATGTGCATGGGCTTCAGTAAGGGTTCGACATCCACTGAACAATGATAGATTACAACAATGACTTCCATTCAGTAGGATGGTTTGTAGATGAGGGTGCATCACTATTTGTATTATTATAGTTGTGAGGAAACATGCATGCATGCATGGCTCCATATGTGATATGCCATCCATAGATATGAAGGGATAATGTTATCCTCAGTAGTTTGCATGTACATGCATTAGTTATTTTGCATCATGTGTATGTATTAGAAAATTTGCAAGTGCATGTGTTAGACAGGTTGCATGTAAAGGAATGCATTAGGTGTCTAATTTAAATTTTCATTCATTATTTAAGTAAGGGATATGCATCCTCATTTATTTTAGTATAGAGAATGAAACCTAGTAGTTATAACTTATAACATTGTCATCAAACAATCAACCATAGCATATTTTATAAGAGCTCAACAAAGAAGGGATGTACCATAACTTAGTGATCAGATGATCAACATAGTATAGGAGAGGTAGGGAGTACCTTGGAAGTGCACTCGCAAAACTGGGAATGTTCTAGGAGTGAGATTTGATAGTGGGAGAAAAGAGGACGCACTCCATTGGTATCATCTTATGTTACATATTTTTTTACAATATGTATTTATAGATTCTAGCATTAATTTCCCTCAAAGTAGTTTAAAGTGATTTTTTTTTGTAAGAATTGAGAATTCTTTTACTGCATAATTTGTTCCACTATGGTTTAGGAAATCAAACTAGAATCCATAAATTTTGTAGTGTGATGGAAACTTGATAGAAATATCATCATTTTATGTATTTGTAGTGTCATTTTTTAGTAAAAAAGAGAAAGGAATACCTCTTACCCTCTAGTAGGATATTTGCAGGGCTTTGTTTCAATCCTACCTTCTTCCATAGTTGTCACGTATGAGTTGTTGGAATGTTGTCTCCATGTGATGTTTGATACGGTTGGAACCACTATCAAAACCCTAGGTCATTCTCACATGGACTCAAACCCTAGCACTTCAATTATCCTCTACATTTTGTCTTTCAAAAACCCCAACCCTTCAATTATCTTCTAGGTTATGTCTTTCAAAAACCCTAGCACCTTCCTTCCTTGCATAAAGACAAGTATAAAGACTCCAGGAATGGTTTTCTTCAAGTTACAATGCATCCAATAAACTATGCATGAAATGGCCCTTTGCTTACATGTGGCATAATTTAAGAAGAGGAGCACTCCACATTTGAGGCTCTTTGTGCACCTATATCTAGGTCACACCACTCCAAGAATCCTTGCAAGTCATCTAAAAAAGAGTGCTCATGTTAGGAGAGGACAAGTGGCATGTTGGTGAATATGTCAAGCACATTTGAACTCATCAAGGCTAACATCCTAAGGTTTTGGCCTCTTTTTATTAATTTTTGTTTTGGTGGTAGTTGGATGGAAACCTACAAAATAATAGCAGATCCTCATTTGCAATGTGTTTCTTCCATTGTGGAGAAATTTCCTAGCCCATTGGGTTGAGTGCTGAAGATATATTTGCATATTTGGAGCTAGATTTTGGGATATTCAAGGCTATCATTTTGCATTATAAGGTTGTTGTCGTGTACTATTTTTTTCTTTTACTACCTGAAAAATACGTATTCTAATATAGTGTTTATTAGCCATCGTAGGAGGGATGTGAAGAGTGCTTTGTTTGTCCTCTTAAGACTTGATAATATTAGGTATGAATTGTGCAATGTATGGACTGATTATTCAATGGAATCTTGTCTCTTTATTGGATATTTTAAACTTTAATGTTATAAAAAGTGTTGTCTACTGAATTCCTACTATCCATGTGATGGTTGATGAGGTTGGAACCACTATCAAAACCCTAGGTCCTTCTCAGATGGACTCAATCCCTAGCACTTCAATTATCCTCTAGATTTTGTCTTTCAAAAAACCCAACCCTTCAAGTATCTTCTAGGTTTTGTCTTTCACAAACCCTAGCACCTTCCTTCCTTGCATAAACACAAGTATAAAGACTCCAGGAAAGGATTTATTCAAGTTACAATTCATCCAATCAACTCTTACATGATTATACATGAATACTAGAACTAAAGACTCTCTCCTTAGGGCTCAAGTCCCAACATATTACAGATATGAAATATACTTATTAACAACAGAATTGTTACGGCCACAAATATGCCCTCTTAGATTCTATAAACTTGTCAAACCTATCAACAAAATTAGCTTACTTTTTATGATAAACCATCATACCAAACAGCCCTATAAACTACTCATTCACCATGAGAATATACTTTGAAAACTAACTCTTCAAGTACATAGTCTGGAAAAGAATGTACACTTGACATATACATAAAAATGAAGTTACAAGTACATATCAACAACTTATGACAAGTTGGTACAAAATAGTCCTTGAAGATTATCCTTAAGCTAAGAGTATCCAATGCATCCAAACCCTATATAGGGTGTCTACCATCAATAGAAAACACTAATGAGAAATACAAAGGCCTAGAAATGTATCCCACCAAGATATATAGCCACACCAAAATCCTTAAAACAAGTTAGCACCAACACCAACAAGTCCATTCTTGATCTTTCACCAATGTTGCATCACACAAAATCTCCAAGCAAAGTGATCCAAGACTCCTCTAGGGTTTCTTTTCCCCAAAACCTAGGTCCTTCTCACATGGACTCAAACCCTAGCACTTCAAGTATCCTCTAGGTTTTATATTTCACAAACCCCAACCTTTCAAGTATCTTCTAGGTTTTGTCTTTCACAAAACCTAACACCTTCCTTCCTTGCATAAAGAAAACTATAAAGATTCAAGGAAAGTTTTTCTTCAAGATAAAATTGATCCAATCAACTCTCACTTGATTCTACATGAGTAATACAACTAAATACTCTCCTCCATTCATATAAAATAGGTAAGGGAGGCCAACAATAGTAGAGTGGTCTAAATCCACAAGAAACCTAATCTATTTTCAAGATATGGTCTCTTCTTGAAGTGATCTATGTACAAGGTGTACACATGTTGATACAAGGCTCCTCAAGGGGTGTGCTCTCCAAGCATGGGTTGCATTTACATAATCCTTTTGTAGAGACCACCCATATAGGGATTTCAAAACCATGGACTAGTGTGACATTTCCTTTCCATCTTATGAGTTTGTTGTGATGAGTTGGAAGTTTATCTAAGTTATATGTAAGCCTATGGGTGTAGAGTAAGGAGAGAGGAGTGCCCAAGAAAATGAACAGCCTGGCCAATGTAGAGTGGAGAAGTTCCCTAGAAGTTGTGTGATCAAGTCGTTGTAGTGATAGAATCTCTCAGAATGTGAACTCGTTTATAGAGGTTGGAGAAAGTAATGCATGTCGTCGGATATCTGACATATATGCTATACTATCGAAATCTTCAATTCGTTTGTTATATGACTTTAGCCATGTCTATAGGGAGCACAATATGAGTGCAGACCGTTTATCCTAGGAAGCATTGAATATGAAGGCTAGCCTCCTATCCTTCTCATAATTTTTATAAGGAGAAATCATTGAGGAAGGCATGATACAATTAATTTAAGAGCTTTTTTATTTCTATGGCATAGCCTTTTTTGGTTCTTTCTACTATGGGATACATCAGCATCTTTCTTGTTTTAGTTGGGGATATAAAGTTTGGTTTCATCCCCTCAAGGGTGTGGTTTCTCCACCCTCAATGCCTCCTTAGATAAGCTGTTTGGGATCCTTATGTTCTCCATGTGGTATTGCTACTTCAGTCATCTTGGGATTGTGGGTTCCATCCCTCCCCTTTGAAAATTTTTTGATACTTATGATCTCCACTCATTACTGGACTGACTTATTGTCAAGACTATGTAAAAGTTACCTTTGATTCACTATTGAATATTAAGGAACACCTCTTTTTCTTCTGAAAAAAAGTTACAGAATATTTGCAAATGATTTTATTACATATATTTAGATCCATAAACTGGGTCTTTAATATTTTTGGGTGAGGAAACAAACTCAATTAAAATAGGTACACCTAATAATATTGTAAAAAACATAGTTTGTATTTTGAGATAAATTGGCTGAAGCATTTGCTATAGAATGACTCGATATCTATATCGTGTTAAAGGATGATGTGATAAACTATTATACTAGGGAATTATTGATATTATTCAGGATAATGATATCACCATTATTTCATGTCTATAAGTCTTTCCAATTTTTTTGTTGGTATTTTGCTATTATTTTCCAAAAACAATTCGGCCATGGTGCAGATAGAACCAAACAGGTATTTGTCAGACCTATCTTCCTCTAGTTAGGGGATTTTGGGAAGGATAGAGGAAAGTGAGATATCCAATAGGTATACAAGGGCTAGATCAACTAGATGTCATAAGATCAAAAGAAAATTCAATAAATGCATGGATTTTTTTCTCAGAGGAGGGGGGCCATGTTCCTATGATGATGAGACAATAGGAGACATCGAGGTGCCATTAAGGTACAAACACCTAGTGAAAACATGGGTACCTAGGGATATTCCTCAAGTTAACACTGATTTTTGTGTGAATTAGAGGATATATAGAATTGTGCCATCATCATTACATGGATTGAGGTTGTTTTGCATGGATGGAATAAAGGTTAGATACGATAGATGTACAAAATTGATGAAGTCTTTTGGACCCTCTTACAACTACAATGATTAGATGCGCCTAGTCCAATATATACGAAGTATGAGTATATATGGGTTGTCAACAAATTATATAAAACTGAAAGACAAAGATCAAAATAAAGGAGAAGTATTGTACATTGACGGAAGGCCAAAAATAATTGGGAATATTGTGGGGTTTATAAATAGTACACAACCAGGCTCTACACTTAAGCAACCCAACTGCATATTTGAGGCGTGTGAAGGAAACCATGTCTTTGTATGTGCCATTAAATCATTAGCTACTGGGGAAGAACTATGTCTTATTAATTACAATTTGAACCGAGTAGATACAAACACAATTAGTATGGATGTGGTACATCCAACAATTTACCCAACATTTTATCAATTATTTTAACATATTTAGGATTTTTCGTTAGCATATAATTATAATTTTTTATTAAATTTCCTATGTTGAATTCATAGAGAAGTGATGGAGGGTGTATCACCTCAATAGAAGGTGAGAGGAGTACATGATCCGCGAGGAAATAGGTATACATCAAAATGTTATGTTTTAAAAAACATTTAATGAGTATTTTGGTTTTGTTAGGTTTTTAGTATGTTTTTGATGCAGGGTTCTTTCAGCTAGGGAACCTCTCTCATAGTTGATGTTAGTAGACCTGCCTCAAGGCGGAAGGTATACATCGATATTTCCATTGTAAAATTTTAGGAGGTACAAACAGATCTATTGTTATGTGTTTTCAATAGTATATCCGGTTCGTTTATATAATCTTATATATTTTCCATACAGAGTGTTAATCGGGGAATCCACCCGACAATTGATCAGACGACTGCAGCATCGGGGCAACAAGTCAACATGAATGTAATTCTACATTTAAATACTGTAAAATTGTACACATGTATAATGTGTAGCATAATGTTTATTTTGTTATGTATTTTTTCGTTTTTATGTTTTGCGTTCATTATGATAATGTTGTGTACTTTTTTGTAGGTTGATGATTGGGGAAAGTCCCCAGTTTTTTATCAGATGACTGTAGCCTCGGGGAAACAAGTAAACCTAAATGTAATTCTACATTATAAATACTTAAAAATTGTACACATATAAAACATGTAGCATAATGTTTATTTTGTTATGTATTTTTGAGTTTTCACGATTGTGTTCATTATGATAATGTTGTATATCTTTTTTGCAGGTGGATGATCGAGGAAAGTCCCCAGCCATTGATCATACCACACCATCATCTAGGCATTAGGTAAACATATATGTAAATCTAGTAATCTATCACGATAAACATTTTTTGTTAATATAATTTTTTGCGCAAACTATTGATTCAATAACTAAGCAATGTTTTATATATTTTTGTAGCAGACAAATGATTCGGTCTATGAAACAACAACTCATGAGACTTTAGATTTTGATGTCTACCAATTGTTCAATGATGCTGAAATTGGTACTTCTATAGACCCATTGAAGGTGCTACATAATACCTTGAAAAAACAAAATGAGGAAATGGTTCACCTGGCATTGACAGTTCCAATGACAGATGAGATTAAAGAAAAGGTTCATTTGTTGATCAAGAGATGACAGTCCTTGAAATTAAGTTGCAGAATCCTAATGTAAATTCATTTTGAACTTTATAATTTTTAATTTTATATGATAGTGAACTTATAATACAATGGTTTGTATTTACAGGAAATTCCACAACCTCACACTGGTGGTGAAAGCAATGTTGGTTCCATTGACCAAACCACTCCATGTACACCACATACTGCACCCATTTTGTCCACTGAACAGTCAGCAACACGCTCTGTGACGCCCCCGAGGACAACAGAGGGTGCAGCTGATGCTGACCGACCCACAACAGATCTTGCAGAAGAAGGGGTGGATGCATGGTTTGATACTAATGTTGATGCTAAAGCAGCATTTCTTGGATCTTCTCGTGTCACTAGCACTGGCTCAATAGTGACAACATTTTTGGTGAACAATGATCTCATTCCAATAAAGATAGAGAAGATTCCAGGTAATTATAGATTGTTCAATTTAGTTTTTATAATTTGTTTTTAATATACAAATAAATTTTTTTAATGTCGACTATTGATGGCATGATTGTGTTGCAGAAAATGATGTATTTTATAAAAATATAAATGATTTGTCCTTGGATATATTTGGGCCCACCATCCGCACAAGGTGGGATAGACAATAAAAATCTTTAAAGGATGAGCTGACTAATCGGTTGGTTGGTCTGTTCAGAAAATATACATTAGATACATCGAAGGTCCTACAGAAGGTTGGACAATATATGAAGATTATCCGAGACCAATATAGGGTTCTCCTAGAAAATAACCCTAGGTGTGAGCACCCACCGATGATTCCATCAAGGGAGTGGAGAATATGTAAAAGAGAAGGGTCTGAGAAAAGCAGGAAAGATACCACCAGGAACAGGGAGGTATGCAATACATTCCACAATTTAATGGTAAGCCTTATTATTATTCATTTTTATATCGAATTTGGAACATTGACTAACGTAATTCAACACTTGATTAGGCTGTCAAACACATCAAAGGCCAGCAAGGAAAGACTGGAAAAAATATGTCAACACAAGATTGGGTCTGGTGGTTATTCGAATTTGGTGGCACGAATTATAAGTATTGAAAACCCCATACTGCATCCAAATAATATATATAAAATTATTTTCATTTTATTCTGGAAAAAAATATAAAATTAATGACATCATGCAAATATGCAGGCCGACTGATTCAAAGAATTTCCCACTCGGGAAGACTTGAAGCCTTGATTCAAACATGGCTTTGAAGCCATTGTTGAATGTCGAAGAAGCTTGTCTGGGCATACTGCATGATATTTTGTTGATCCATCTAGTGCACAGGTATATAAAAACTATATGGTTTAATGAAAATTTATGAATTCTCATGCAATTTATTCGTTATAAAAACATAGCATAAACTATTTATTCTATTTTGAGCATGAAATTAATGATCCCATTAATGTCGAGAATGTACACCGAACAGTCGAAGATCATGCTTTGATTCCTGGTAATGAATTTATATATGCTATTGTTTTGTATAGATAATTGCAGATGATGAACATTAATTCTAATTCTCCACAATTCAACTACAGAGCATGTAGATGCAGGTAAAACTGAACAGGTTGAGCCTGTACAAGATAATGATGAACATGTTGATGTTCCCATGCCAGGTAAAAAGCACCTTTGTATTGTTTTTTTAAATGAATTAATTTTATTTATAAAAGCAAAAATAAATTAATGAAACATTTTGACATTATTGCAGCAATTCTGAGACCCTCGCCGCAAGTTTAACTGGGCGAGCAATATACTAGGGAGACTGATGAGCATATTCCATAAGATGTGCTTCTTGATAAATATGTAAAGAGAAGAAAAGTAAAAAGGAAGTGACTGAACAAATTTTGAGTAATTCTTATTTATAACAAAATTTAGTAAATGGTTTTTTCCTCTATTTAATGAATGAATGGTTAAATGAATGCTTTAATGAATGGCTTACTGAATGTTTTTATCAGCTATTCACTAAATGAATGGTTTAATGAATGTGTTTTTCAGCTATTGAATGATTTAATGAATGGTTCAATGAAATCATTTTTCAGATATTGAGTGAATTAATTTGCAGTAAATTGTTTTTTGCAAGTAGATGCATTGGGTTTGGGGAATTGAGAGTGATGTGAGGAGGGGGAGGGGCCATAAGAGCTTCCACCTTCACGTGGTTGGTCCAGTTTAGTAGAGAATATTAAATTATTCTCGAAAAAGAGAGGAGCTCAATGAATGGTAAGGAAGTATACATTAAAAAGAGTTATTTCTATAATTGTAGTGTTTAAATTTTACTATTGCTATTTGACGCATCCATTGGAACTTGTTACAGATAGCGTTGGAAAACATTTTCATGTTAGAAAACAGGATCGCAGAGCAATAACAGATATATAGTTAAATCATTAAACAAGATGCAAAACACATTAAACACATTACAGAGAGACACAGACATAACATGGTTCACCCAAACGATGGGCTACGTCCACAAATAAATTTCCAGTCCTTTTATTATAGTCTATAAAGATGAAGGGATACAACCTACAGCAAAACCGTTGCACTTCCTCTTCACGCTCTCTTAGTCTCTCTCACACAATAAAAAAGATTGTTTACAATGCAATAATACCATACACAGTCGTGTTACAATGCTTTCTTTTATAGGGGAAAAATACCATGGGAAAATACTACGGTTAACCCAATACCATGGGTCTGCATAACTGTTGGCCAACACACATACCAAAAACAATTCTCAGGGGCTCTGCCCCCGAACCCCAAGGTAAGGGGAATGAGTGTACAATACAATTGGGTTACAAACATGACTCAATAATATCTCTGGATATGGAATATCAGGCTCCACAACCAACAATCTCCCACTTGGACACTAATCACAGCAACTCCACCACTGTTGTAATTGCTAGACTATGATTTGGACCTTGGACTTGGAAAATTTATTATTTTCACCTTCATGCTTGAAGGCCAATAGAAACCGAGCAGGAACTCAGTTTCTCTTTGGTTACTCCCTTTGTTAACATGTCTGCAGGATTCTGGCTAGTATGTATCTTTTCCAATTTTAACAATTCTTCATCTAAAACAAATCTTATGAAGTGGTACTTGAGTTGTATATGTTTAGTCCTCGAATGAAAGGATGAGTTCTTTGCAAGATGAATGGAACTCTAGCTGTCACTATACAGCCTACTATTCTCCTGCTTCTTACCCAATTCTCCCATGAACATTTGCAACCAAATCATCTCCTTACTAGCCTCTGTAGTAGCAACATACTCTACTTCCATTGTTGAAAGTGCAACAACCTGTTGTAGTTTTGAAATCCAACTTACTGCTATTCCACCCACAATAAACACATACCCTATGGTGCTCAAACTGATGTCTTTATCACCAACCATATCTGCATCAACATATCCTTGTAGAATAGTGTCTGAACCTCCAAAACATAATGCATGAGAAGTGGTACGTCTCAAATACCTGAGAATACACTGTACTTATTTCCAATGCTCTTTACCTGGATTATTCATATACCTGCTCACAACTCCCATTGCATGTGCAATATCTGGTCTTGTGCACACCATGGCATACATCAAGCTTCCAACCGATGATGAATAGGGAATCTTGGACATGTAATCTATCTCTTCCTGTGTCTCTGGACACATATCCTTGCTTATTTTGAAATGGCTGGCCAAAGGTGTACTGACTGGTTTTTCATTCTAAACCTCTGCAACACCTTTTCTATGTACTCACATTGAGACAACATCAATTTGTGATTTTTCCTGTCTCTTGTTATTCTCATACCAAGGATTTGCTTTGTAGCACCCAAATCCTTCATCGCAAATGATTTATCTAGTTTTCTTTCGAGCACATTTACATCCTACATGTTAGACCCTGCAATAAGCATGTCATCCACATACAATAACAAGATAATATATCTTCCATTATCTAGCCTCTTGAAATAAACACAGTGGCTAGAATGACATCTATCATAACCTTGTTCTGTCATAAACTTATCAAATTTCAAATACCACTGCCTTGGAGCTTGCTTCAGGCCATACAAGCTCTTATTCAACCTGCAAACCAAATTCTGCTTCCCTTTGACCTCATACCCTTATGGTTGCTGCATATAAATATCTTCCTCCAAATCCCCATGGAGAAAGGTCGTTTTTACATCTAAGTGTTCAAGATGCAAATATTCTATGGCCACTAGACTTAAAATAGTTCTAATTAAATTCATTTTAACAATGGGAGAAAATATTTCATCAAAGTATATACCTTTCTTTTGTGAAAACCTCTTTACAACAAGTCTATCCTTGTACTGATTCTTCCTCCATATTCTTCCTTCAACATGTAAACCCATTTATTCTGCAATGCCCATTTTTCTGCAATCAACTTAACCAGATCCCAATTCTGGTTTCTTACCAATGAGTCCACCTCCTCATCCATGCCTTGCTCCCACTTCTTTCCAGTTTCTACCTGCATTGCTTCTTCAAAACATTCTGGTTCACCAAAATCAGTCATCAATAAATAATACATTGAAGGAGAGAATCGTTCAGGGAGTCTACTTAACCTGGTAGATTTTCTTACATTTGTAGGATTTTCAGGTACCTGCTTCCGCTCTTGATTTTCTGGTGCCTTTGGAACTTCATTTTCTTTGATTTCATCAAGCACTGTGTACTCTGTGTTTTCCTCTTCTTCTTCTTTTTCCCTGTAACTAATATTTGTACATGACCTTTTCATTGAATACTGCATCTCTACTCCTAATGATTTTGTGATTTTTAAGATCCCATAAACGATAACCAAAATCATCAACCGCATATCCAATAAAGGTACATTTCTTGGATTTAGCCTTTAGCTTTGCTCTATCATCTTTATCAATATGGAAAAATGCTTCACAACCAAAAGTTCTCAGAAATGAGTATTTTACCTGTTTACCTGTCCATGCCTCCTATGGAATGCCACCATCCAAAGTGCTTGAAGGCCCTCTGTTTATTAAATAAACAATAGTGTTTACAGCATCAGCCCAAAACTGTAAGGGAAACGCTGCTTTCAATCTCATACACCTTGCATGCTCCATGATTGTTCTATTAATCCTTTATGACACACCATTTTCTTGTGGTGTTCCAGGGACTATCTTCTCTCTGTGAATCCCATTCTATGAATAGTAACTATCAAACTCCTTGCTGTAGTACTCACCTCCATTATCAGATCTGAGACATTTCAACCTTTTTCCTATCTCATTCTCAGCCAAATATTTCCACTTCTTAAAGGTATCAAACACATCAGATTTTTGTCTAATGCAATAAACCCAAGTTTTTCTAATTGCATAATCAATAAAAGTAACATAATAATGAGATCCACCAAGAGATTGTACCTGAGCTAGTCCCCATACATCTGTATGGACAAGCTCTAACTTTTCACTCTTCTTTTATTTCCCAACCCTAAGAAATATAACTCTCTTTTGTTTTCCATAAACACTGCTCTCACAGAATTCCAAACTTACCTACTTTAGATCTAGAAGCAGTTTCCTTGAGTGGAGAATCTGCATCCCCTTCTCACTCATGTGGCCAAGCCTATGATGCCACAACACTGCACTTGTTTCTGTGGAAGCTACAGAGATAGAATAATCAGTATTGTGAGGACATAAATATAACATACCTATCATATCTCCTTTTGCAATTACCATTGATCCTTTAGTGACCTTCCACCATGTTTCTCCAAACGTAGACAAACAACCGCCATCTCCCAACCACCTTGTTGAGCTCAGATTTATTTTCATAACAAGAATGTGCCTTACATCCTTTAGCAACCAATCATTTACATTATTTAACTTAATCCATACCTTACCCTTTCCAAAAAAATTATATGGTTCATCATCCCCCAATAACACATGCCCAAAATCACCTTGAACATAATCATGAAGGAATTTCCTATGGGGTGTAGCATGACATGAAGCCCTTGAATCTACTACCCAGTAATCACTATTATTATCTAATGCAAGAATCAAAGCATCTTGTAACACATCACCTGCTACATTAGCTTCTTGGGTAGTCTTTTGCTGCCTCTCACCTTTCTTCCTTGGTGCTCTGCAGTCTTTCTTCAGGTGTCCTTTCTTACAATAGTTCCAGCACTCTATTTTTCCAAATTTGGACTTGGATCTTCCCTTTTTAGACTTGCCATGATTTCCTGGTCCTTCCTCTCTCATTTTTTCTCCCTCTGCTATCCATGGTCAACGCATTACCTAATGTCTCACCTATTATTTTTCTTCGCATTTCCTCACTAAGAATAACACGAACAACATCATCAAACTTAAGAGTGTTTGAACTAGGGACAGAGTTACTTACAAACATGACCAAGCTATTCCAGCTTTTTGGCAATGAGCACAAGATTAGAAGAGCCGTAACCTCATCATCAAAGTTCACTTTTACAGAACTTAACTAACTGGTAAGTATATTAAACTCATTTAAATGGTCAGCAATAGATCCACCTTTTGACATCTTCATATTAAATAAACTCTTCATTAAAAATATCTTGTCATAAGCCGAGGGTTTTTCATAGAGCTTACTCAATGCACTCATCACACCCTCTGTTGTTTTTTCTTTTGAAATATTGAAGGCCACCGATGAAGCCAGGCACAGTCGTATTGTTGCCACTGCCTTTTTGTCAAGAACCTCCCATTCTTTATCCTTCATAGTCGTCGACTATTTTTCTTTTTCTCCCAATAGCAGGTACAGATCCTACTGGTACAGATAGTCCTCCATTTGCATCTTCCATAACTGATAGTTTTGGCCGTTAAATTTCTCGACCCTAAACTTTCCTTCTTCTGCCATTTCTCCCACTCGAACAAGGAACCCTTCTTTCTTGCAAGTTTACCAACCAAATAGACCTTTTGGCTCTGATACCAATTGTTAGAAAACAGGACCACAGAGCAATAACAAATATATAGTTAAATCATTAAACAAGATGCAAAACACATTACAGAGAGACATAGATATAACGTGGTTCACCCAAATGATGGGATACATCCACAAAGAAATTGCTAGTTCTTTTATTACAGTCCAGAAATATGAAGGGATACAACCTACATCAAAACTACTGCACTTCCTCTTCATGCTCTCTCAGTCTCTCTGATACAATCATAGAGATTGTTTACAATGCAATAATAACATACGCATACGTGTTACAATGCTTTCTTTATAGGGGAAAAATACCATGGGAAAATACTACGGCTAACCCAATACCATGGGTCCGCATAACTGTTGGCCAACACACATCCCAAAAAAATTTATCGGGGGCTCTGCCCCTGAACCCCAAGGCAGGGGGGATGAGTGTACCATGGGGGCTTCACTTGTTGGCCAATATCCTATCATGTTAGTTCATATTGTGGGTTTTCAAATTATCAAAAATCGAACCAATATATTGCAGGTATTGGGGGGATGAGGGGTTTAAGGTGGGGGTGGGTAGGGTGGTTTATAAGGATCGAGGTATAAAAAGGGGTGGGGAGGAGGTTTTAAGTATTGGGAGGGGGTTTCAACAAAAATAGTTTGGGTCAATATCTCTCAAAATTAATGGTATTCTTTAATATCCCACGATCGCACGTGCTATGTGAGAGGTTCACTAAGTGAAGTCCCCGTGGAGTGTACAATACACCTAGGTTACAAACACAACTGAATAATATCTCTGGATCTGGAAGATCAGGATCCACAACCAACATTTCATAGTTCAGAGGCAAAAAATGACATTTTGATGTGATCAATGGCCTTATATACATAGTGTTGTGGTTCTCCATGTTTCCTTAGGTGATCTCTTTCTACCAATTATTTTACTTGAATAGTTGAATAGTATTGTATTTATTTAGATTGGTTTTGTGATTTTCATAAACAAAAAAATATTTATTTGATGGGTCCTAACATGAAATTATTACAAAAGGAAAATATTTGTAGTATGTTGAATGGTGTTTTGAAATGTAAAGAAGAAGAAGACAATGCGAAGCTCCACAAATCAAGGTAAGTTGTAACAAAAAGAATTATAAATAGTATAGGCAACATATTCCTAATTCTCATACATATTTTGCTTTAGTTAATTTGATTTGTATTCCATACTTGCTCAATTTCTACCATTCTTTGTTTCCTATAATTTTAACTTGCTTGAATTGATAATAGAATATATCATATATGCTTAGAAATTATCAAATATGCTTAGAAGTACAAAAACATGGACAACATGTTTTTTTTCCTGAAAATGTTAGGTTCCTTGTTGTTGGTTTTGAATGTTTTCCTTTGTAATAGAATCATTGTCAAACTAATAGATACGTTTTCCAAATCTTATTAGATTGAAGATACAAACCTAGGGTTTCCCCAGATCTCTATATATGGTCAAAAGTGATCATATCAAAGAGATGTGAATTTTCCTTGATCTATATAGCCAAAGGTTGTAAAGTCACTTTATGGATTTGTTGATTGTTCTTCATCCATGTAATCACCAACATGGAATCTCCATAAACCTTACGTCAATCAAGACCTTTCACAAGTGATAGAAATCTGACATAATTATTTGTCTTGGACACAATTATTGATAGAGAAAACATGGATCTATTGTTACGTGTGACCTATCATTTTTTGACTTAACAATTTAAACTGAGAGTGATCAATGTTGTCAATCTAGTTAACCATGTGAATATTATGTACATTATATATATGGAAGTTCAATTATTGGGTGTTTTGTGAAGGATACATTGCAGGTCAATAAAATTCCACATTAGTAGTGGATAAATTCATATGATGTCTCCTCAGCTCGAAGGCACCACCCTTAAGTTTCCATATTTGGATCATCTCACTCAAGATTATCTTGTTGAAGTGTAATAAGTATTTGAGTAATACATAGGAGGTGAGATCATCATGTGTAATGCAGTTAGTTTGTTCCTCCTCCATATTGATGTATTTGTAACTTCGGAATGTATTCACTTGTATATCTTATGTCTTATACCCCAATGTTTATTCTATCAAGTGTCTATAATGTATTTGAGTCATGTCATGCCCTGATGTTCCTATCGGGAGATTCAATAATGTAAACAAGTCATGTAAGGTCATTGTGGGTAACCCTCCTATTGTTCAAGGGTTAAAGTCCCCGCAGTTTTGGGGCCCTAGGGTTCTTAGACTCTCCTAGAGAAGTCGGACCTAGTGATTTATTGTCAAGTCAGGAATTAGTATGAATAGAGAGTGAGCCTCTCTGTTTATCACACACTCACTCACACTCAGTTGTAGCGCATAGCTGAGAGAGAAGAAGTTGCTAGGGCTAGAAATAAAGAGGCTACTACTGTCGGGAGATCATCTTACTGTTTAGGGGTTTTACTTTTGGTGCTGATTCTATCTTTGAGGAAGTTGTGGGGTTTTCTCCATTTATGGTTTCCCCAAGGAAAAACACTGTGTTCATTGTCTCTTTTGTTTGATTGTTGTGCTTGTTATTCTCTCAGTTAAAGATCCTGATATAGTGTTAGCTAAATGATAAAAATCTAACATGGTATCAAAGCTAACCTAAGAAGAAGACATTGTGCAGCTGGGGGAACTAGGGATTCCTACTTTGTGGATCTCTCTCCACATATTTTCAGAAAAATAAGGTTGTACTAACTCTCCTCCCTAGGGCGCATCTTTCTATCAAAGTAGAATCCAATTCTAAGCTTTTTCAGTTTTGGACCTGACACTACTACTGAAAATTAGGGCTTTCCACAGAAGTGGAATTTTTCAATGATCCCAGGCCTGGATTGATCTCCTCCTCAAAATCAAAGTTTAGAGATCAAGATCAAAGAATTTGGTTGGATAGAACTCTGAAAAATCCAAACCCTAATCTGCTCCTAAACCAGCACTGCAGAATTTCAGCTCCAAATCCAGATCCGACATCTTGACCTGATAAGATCTAAATATTTTGTATTTCCAATTGAGGTTCTCAGTTAAGATGTCTCATCATACCAAGCTTGATGAAAATCTTGAGGGAGCTGATAACTTCTGAGCCTGGAAATATAGGATCTCTCTGGTCCTAGAAGAAAATGAGTTGGAGGGCCTATATCAATGAGGAGGTTCCAGTTCCAGAAGGAGATGAGGCTAAGGCATTACATAAGAAGAATTTGGTTATGGCTAAGAGGATTATTGCTAATTCAATCAAGGATCACCTCATACCATAGGTGTCCTCCCTAAAGACACCTAAAGCTATGTTTGATGCCCTAACCAAATTGTTTGAAGGGAAGAACATAAACAGGAAGATGACTCTGAGAAACCAACTGAAGAATGTAAAGATCCAGAATGTAGAGACCATCCAATATTACTTTACAAGGGTATCTGAGATGAAGGAATAGCTGGAAGCAGTAGATTAAGAAGTGGAGAATGCAGAGATTGTGATGACCACCCTGAATGGTCTACCCAGGGCATGGGACTCTTTCATTCAAGGGATCTATGCCAGAAAGAAGTTATTCAAGTTCAGCAGACTGTGAAAATAATTCTCTCAAGAAGAAGCTCGGACAGCAGCTCAAGAAGAAAATATGGGAAGTGAAGATCAAGCTCTCACATCCCACACCAAGAAAACTAGAACGAACCATCATCACTCCAAAGGTAATATCTCACACTCTAGAAGAGATATGTCTACTATTAGATGTTACACATGTGATGAGAAAGGTCACATATCCAAATACTTCCCTAACAAAGGGAACTCAAAGAAGAAAAAGGGAAACAAGAGAAGACATCATGCTCATGCTGCAGAGGATGATGAACCTTCCACAAAGAGAATCAGACAAGAAAGTGATGATTCTTCAAGTGATGAAGAATATGTGATGATCTCCACTCTCATGGGAACTATCTCACATGGAAGCAATGATTGGATTATAGATAGTGGTGCTTCCAAGTATATGATGGGATTCAAAGAATCATTTGTGAAACTATCTGAACATGAGTCACCTCACAAGGTGAAACTTGGGGATGACTACCAGAATCCAATAAAAGGTAGTGGTGAATCCTCCTATAAGCTAGACTTTGGAAATTTTATGAAGATGAAAAATGTATTGTTTGTTCGGGGACTAAAGAAGAACCTCCTCTCCATATTTGCATTGGATGCAAAATGAATGAGGGTTGCTTTTGTAGATGGCCAAGTTCTTATGTGGCCAAAGGGAAAGACTTTTGACAATGCAATAGTGATTGGGGAACAAGAAGGAGGTCTATCCAAATTGAAGGGCCAACCAGAACAAGCTTTGGTTCATGACTCAGTACAACCAAATGAAATTTGGCATAAAAGGCTTGCACATGTGCATTACAGAGCACTACCGCTTGCAAGCAAAGCTATTGAAGGTCTTCCAGAAATGCAGACAAAACATGATGGTGTTTGCAAAGGATGTGCAAAGGGAAAGAACACAAAGAAGACATTTCCAAGTACCAAGAGCAAGGCAAAAGGAATCTTGGAAATCATCCACTCTGATGCATGCGGTCCAATGTCATCCAGTTCATTAAGTAGGTATGTATACTATGTTTCTTTCATTGATGATTTTTCTAGGAAGACATGGATATACTTTATGAAGAACAAAGATAAAGTATTCATCAAGTTCAAGGAATTCAAATCCTTGATCGAGAACCACACAGAAAAGAAGATCAATATTTTTCGATCAGATAATGGTGGAGAATTCACATCGAATGAATTCAAAGAATTATGCAAAGATTCTGAGATTAAGAGGGAGTTAACCACTCCATATAATCCACAACAGAATGGAGTTGCAGAAAGGAAGAATAGAACGATCATGGAAGCTGCAAGGGCCATGCTTCATGATCAATATCTTCCCATGCATCTATGGGTAGAAGCTGCAAGAATAGTGGTGTATGTACAGAACCGTACTCCACACAGAGTACTCAAGAATAAGACACCTGAAGAAGTCTTTTCTGGCAAGAAACTAGAATTCAGCCATCTTAGAATATTCGGTTGTCCAGTGTACATACACATTCTGAAAAAAAAGAGGACAAAGTTGGATCCTTCAAGAAGGAAGGGTATATTTGTGGGATACTCTGAAAGCTCAAAGGATTACAGAATATACTTCCCAAGATTCAAGAATATTTACATCAGCAGGGATGTGACATTTGACGAAGGCTCATCTTACAACAAATCCAGAAAGAGACCTGCTGAAGAACCTGAAGAAACAGAAGCAACAAAATTCATGACACAACCATGAACGAAGAATATCAAGAAATAGAAGAACCTCAAGAACCTGTAGATCCACCTCAGGAGAAGAATCATCACAAGAGGAAACCTGCTTGGGTATGAGAAGTTATCCAAGGTGCAGAAAGATATGGGGCTCTAGAAGAATCACACAGAGAAAGGAAAAGAACCAGGTCCTATTCCAGTTATGTAGCCTTACTATGTGATTCCATTGATAAAGAACCTTCCAACTATGAATAAGCAACATAAAAGAAAGAATGGAAGGATGCTATGATCGAAGAATACCAATCGATCCTGAAGAATGATGTTTGGGATGTTGTCCCGAGACCTAAGGGTAAGTCTATGGTGACTTCCAAATGGATCTACAAGATCAAGCATGCTGCAGATGGCAGCATAGAAAAATATAAAGAAATATTTGTGGCTCATGGCTTCTCCCAGAAAGAAGGAATATATTATGAAAAAACGTTTGCACCTATATCCAGATACACTTCCATCAGATCAGTACTTGCTCTGGCTGCACTGATGAAATGGAAGATACACCAGATGGATGTCAAGACTTCTTTCTTGAATGTTGTAGTATAATAGGAAGTATATGTGGAGCAGCCACTCGATTTTGAGACACATGATAGGGAATCTCATGTGTATAGATTGAAGAAATCCCTGGATGGATTGAAACAGGCACCCAGGACATGGTACAGAAGAATTGACAGCTTTCTATCCAGTTTGGGCTTTACCAAGAGTAAAGCAGATTCCAACCTTAACTACAAGGTTGAAGATGGAAACCCAGTGATGCTCCTACTATATGTAGATGTTTTGTTTGTAACAGGTATGGATGGGTTGATTGCTGATACGAAGAGAAATCTTGCTGCTGAGTTTGAAATGAAGGACTTGGGTATGATGCATTATTTTATAGGCATGGAGGTGTGGCAAAATGTGAATGGAATCTTCCTCAGATAAGGGAAGTATGTAGTAGAGATCCTAAAGATATTTGGGATGATGGACTGTAAGGAATTAACCACACCTATGGCATCGAACCTAAAGCTATTGAGTGATGCTTCATATAATTCGGTTGATGTCATGATGTATCATTAGATGATTGGGTCCTTGATATACCTAATGAATACGAGACCAGATATTTGCTTTGCTATGAACACCTTGAGCCAGTTCCTGATAGATTCGATAAATGTTCACTTGATTGCTGCAAAGCATATTCTGAGGTACCTGAAGGGTACAGTTGATTATGGGCTCAAGTATAAGAATGATCAAAAGATTAACCTGGAGGGTTATGTTGATTCAGATTGGGCAGGCAGTGCCATCGATAGGAAGAGCACTTCAGGGTGTTGCTTCAGTATGGGATCAGGTGTGATCTCTTGGTTTAGCAGGAAGCAATCCTGTGTGGCACTAAGTATAGCTGAAGCAGAGTATGTCACACCTTGTTCAGCTAGTTGTGAGGCAATATGGCTAAGGAAGATACTGTCTGATTTATTTGATATCCAGTTAGATGATACTTGTATATATTGTGACAACCAGAGTTGTGTGAAGTTGTCAAAGAACCTAGTGTTCCATGACAAGTCAAAGCATATCGAGATCAAGTATCACTATATCAAGGATATGGTGCAAAGAGGAGCAATGAAGCTCTAGTATGTTATGACGGACGAACAGCTAGTTGATGTGTTGACTAAGCCATTCGCTAGGGTGAAGTTTGAGTACTTCAGGGAGAAGCTTGGTGTTCTCTAGATTGATATTCCTCCCAAGAGGAAATGATGTGTCCATGCTGAGCCCTTCTGACATGGTGAAAGGATTGGTTCCTTCCATGGTTAGACGTAAGTGTTGTGCCCTTCCGACATGGTGAGAGGATTGGTTCCTTCCATGGTCGGATATAAGAGCTGTGACATGGTGAGAGGATTGGTTCCTTCCAGTGTCAAATGTATGTGATGATCCCACATCCAGCATGAAAAAGGGCTGGCTTTGTGAAACACATCTAGTATGAAAAAGGACTAGCTCTGTGTAGATCCCACATCCAGAATGAAAAAGGGCTGGCTCTGTGAAGACACATCTAGTATTAAAAAGGACTAGCTCTATGTAGATCCCGCATCCAGCATGAAAAAGGGTTGGCTATGTGAAGACACATCTAGTATGAAAAAGGACTAGCTCTATGTAAATCCCACTTCCAGCATGAAAAAGGGATGGCTCTGTGAAGACACATCTAGTATGAAAAAGGACTAGCTCTGTGTAGATCCCACATCTAGTATGAAAAAGTACTAGCTCTAGGAAGACTCATCCATTATGAAAAAGGAATGGCTCTATGTAGATCCCACATCTAGTATGAAAAAGGACTAGCTCTATGAAGACTCATCCAGTATGAAAAAGGACTAGCTCTATGTAGATCCCACGTCTAGTATGAAAAAGGACTAGCTCTGTGAAGACTCATCCAGTATGAAAAAGGACTTGCTCTGTGTAGATCCCACATCTAGTATGAAAATGGACTAGCTCTGTGAAGACTCATCCAGTATGAAAAAGGACTGGCTCTGTGTATATCCCACATCTACTATGAAAAAGGACTAGCTCTGTGAAGACTCATCCGGTATGAAAAAGGACTAGCTCTGTGTAGATCCCACATCTAGTATGAAAAAGGACTAGCTCTGTGAAGACTCATCCAGTATGAAAAAGGACTGGATATATGTAGATCCCACATCTTGTACGAAAAATGACTAGCTCTGTGAAGACTCATCCAGTATGAAAAAAAAATGGCTCTGTGTAGATGCCACATCTAGTATGAAAAAGGACTAGCTCTGTGATGCTACATCCAGTATGAAAAAGACTGGCTCTTTATATGTACATACAACATGAAAAAGGGTTGGATCTGTAGAAATTCCTATGACAAGAAGAATCAAGAGATATCACCCGTGATGATGACCCAGTGATGATGCAGATCCAGTGCTGATGATCCAAATCCAGTGATGATGATCCAACAGAGATGATCCAGAAGTGATGATCCAGATCGAATGATGATTCAGATCAAGATGAATATGACTTGAAGATGAATATGACTTGAAGATGAATATGACTTGAAGATGAATATGGCTTGAAGATGAAGATGATGATAACTCATTGATGATCCAGATGATGCAGAGAAGAAGACCCGTGCTGAGAAATTTTGTCGAGAGAATACCTTCCTAGTTAAGAGGGAGTGTTGATGTATTTGTAACTTTGGAACGTATTCACTTGTATATCTTATTTCTTGTACCCCAATGTTTATTTTGGGAAGTGTCTGTAATGTATTTGAGTCATGTCATGTCCCGATGTTCCTATCAGGAGATTCAATAATGTAAACAAGTCATGTCAAGTCATTGTGGGTAACCCTCCTATTGTTCAAGGGTTAAATTCCTCGTAGTTTTGGGTCCCTAGGGTTATTAGACTCTCCTAGAGAATTCGTCCCTAGTGAGTTATTGTCAAGTCGATAATTAGGATAAATAGAGAGAGAGTGAGCCTCTCTATTTATCACACACTCACTCACACTCAGTTGTAGCGTATAGCTGAGAGAGAAGAAGTTGTTGGGGATAGAAAGAAAGAGGATACTACTATCAGGATTTCATCTTACTATTTTGGGGTTTTAATTTTGGTGTTGATTCTATCTCTGAGGAAGTTGCGGGGTTTTCTCCATTTATGGTTTCCCCGAGGAAAAACACTGTGTTCATTGTCTCTTTTTTTTTATTGTTGTGCTTGTTATTCTCTCAGTTAAAGATCCTAATATAATGCTAGCTAAATGATAAAAATATAACACTCCAAAATATTGACACAATCTCACTCATGCCAAGAGACCAACATTACTCTCCTAGAAATAGGATTTCCACACAAACAAACATACTAAAAAAAGAAGTGGCTTGTCTGGGCATAAAGAAAATTTTCATGTAGGTTGTGCATTAGTTCACAAAAGGATCGTGCAAGTTAGTTGCATGTTGTACAAACTACCATAATTTAGGCAATTTTGTTGATATCATCCTATAACATGTGAAACTTATTTGTGTTTGTAGGTGGCAAGGAACCCACAAATTTTGTGGGTTCCAACCATCCATATATGCATCACAATTATGAATCCATACAAAACATTAGGATGTGAGATTGTATAAATTCCCACCATATAGTACTCATGCAACATAGTTGTGTGGCTAAAATGAATTCAATCCATGCACTAAATAGTTTCCCATCACATAGGAAAACATCAAAGTTTCATGACCAAAACATAGGCAATCCATGCATTACACAACTACCCACCAAACAGTCATGCTACAAAGTTGCACAACCAATTCATAAGAAGGTTTCACACTTTGTGGATTCTAGCTCACTAGACATATTTTCAATAATGTTACATGATCATACTTTTCATATCCTATGAGTTGTGCAAATGTGGGTTGAATAGCCACAAATATTTGTGCAACTATTTGGTCGACAGTATTGAAATTCAATGGAAAGCCTAATGGGTATCATAAGGATTGTATATCCCCCTAATATATAAATGAAATGGATAAAATTAAAAGAAATTCAATACCTCTTCCCTCATGATCATGGAATCTGATTTGAGTCATCAATTTGACCACAATAAGTTCCAAGACAATTAGTTCAAAATGTATTGTTAGAAAAATAGAAAGTGAATATGAATTTCAAAATGTTAGCCCACCTCATTTATAAAATACCATGTCAAGATCTGAATGGACTATTCCTTATTTTTCATCATTAATGCAAAAAACCTACTCTCATCTGCTTCTGTTTGGCTCACTCCATTTATCACCATCCTCAACTTATTTTGGATCTATGCATTGGTTGTATGTTGTAATAGGTTGGTTATCACAAAATGGGTTTGAGATCCTTCTCCAAGTTTTCCCACATCTATTACAAATCCACAAGAGCATCATTCAGGACACCCTCAACATGCATTATCTCTAGAACCTTCAAATGACACCAAATCGTTTCTACAGAAGGTTTTCTATTGGGGAATCTATTGTTGTTATGAAGATACAACTAGGACTGTTGATGCACATATTTCATCTAAGTGTTCCCAAAATTTCATTTAAGGTTTGTAACTACTGAACATTACCACTATATAGGGCTGAGATTATGCCCATATCTTCCTTTTCTAGGGTTTTTTATGCCCAAAGTACTTCCTAGAACTTTGGATTCAATGCCCAAATGGATTCAAAATTGTCCAAACATGACTTAGGACTTCTCGGACTTCATGTTTTAGGGTTGTTATTGTGTTGAGAATTGTTTTTTGAGATATGAATTTCAAGAATCCACCTAATGCTGCATAATACAAGTCTGAGAATGACCCTTAGTAAAGGCCAAATTTTGCCCAATTTTTATGATAACAAGGCTGCCATATATCCAAGTTATTATTGTGATGAAATAGAGATTCGTAGCTTGTTTCATCCTAGACTTGGAATAATGTTGTTTGATAATGGAATGTACCCAAGACTTCTTCACTTCTTCCCAACACTACAACTTACGGTTTTATTGTTGTTACAAATTCCCAAAATATGTTAAGGGTATCAAGAAGTTCTCTTCAACAAACCCAGAATAATCCCAAACAATCCCTTGAATTTTTCAACATCCCTTAGTGGACACCCATATATATATATAGACACATGCATACAAAATTCATACACCCGTCCCATGCATGTTAATTTCAAAAATTAATACACCTATGAAAGTTGGCTTCTACTTCATTTTCCCAATAGCAAGCATAGAACTCTGTCAAAATTTATATAGGAATTTCCAACTACAACTAATTTTCTAAGAAGAGTAAACTCTATGAAGGAAATACTTTCTTCTTACCATTCTTTAACAATGAAATTCCTTTGAGATGGAGTTTGTACATGTAAGTATTGCAATATTAAATATTGTACTTTGTTTTTCTTCTGAATTTTAAACATATGATGTAGTTTGAAAAATAAGTGGACATAAGCACATTATGATGCCTTTGCATACTAGATGTATTCTATTGTAGATCCCATGTTTTATATTCCATATTTCACATATATAACCTATTATGCCTTTGATTTGCAAGCATTGGAATGTGAACATAGATTCCATGACTATGTGGTATATATTCCATCAATTTAACCTAACACTACACCTAGCCTTATCTATAATTTGTATGCCACAACCATGAGCCATTAAGGTTTATGGGACTTGCACACAGTATTGCTAGCAACAATTATCTCCTTTTATTTCCATATGAACACATGGAGCATGTTTGTCTAGTATTCCAACTTACCACTAGACTGTAGTTTCATGGACTTGTTAGGAGGAATTGTTCATGAAACCTTTATGAGACTATTATATTCATTTATGTATCAATAATTTTCTAACTTGTTTTGTACTGGACATCATCTATCCCAAGTTTCTTATGTTTATTCATGTTTTTTACTTTAAGTAGTGTTCTTTTTTATGATAAATAAGGATTTTTGTAAGTATACATCAATATTATCAATTGCAATGGTTTAAAATTTAAGTTCCCTCCTGAATTTCTCTACACTATTAGGATGTATGGGATTGATTCTACAATATTCAATAGTTGTCCATATAGTTAAATTAAAGTGCTACTAATAGAAAATTAAGAGTGGTATATATATATATATATATATATTAGTCTTAGAATCTCTCTAATTGGTGGTGACAAGCAATTCCTTAATTGGTACCACTGTTTGATAATTATTTATGAGGCACTCTAATAATTACATAATCATAGAGTCCAATTTGAAGAAAGAAAAGGATTTGAATTGACTAGTTTCAATTAAGATTCTTCAAGTGTCTTGAGTAGATATAGAGGTAATTTTGGTGAGGAAACATCAGAACGGTTTAAATTTATATGTATGGAAACTACAATTTCTTGATATGTTTATTGTTTATGTTACATGCTCCATTATTGCTCTTTATTGTGCAAAACAATTACTAGTTTAGGCCTTTCAATGACCATTTCCTCATGGTTTAAAGATGAAATCAACATGTGTAGGGACTACTTCTTGAGTCATATAAACTATACTAGTTTTCATATTGACAATACCTATATACTTATTTTAAGCTTGACAGCCAAAAGAATTGATCTAAATTTTATCTAGCCCTTTTTCTTCCTTGCGTCTTTTTCAGCTCATGGAATGGTTGTCCACCATAAACCATGTTGGTTTGCTCAGTATTGGATGATGTCACAAGATATTGGGATTTTTTTTCCATGGTGAATGGAATGATAGTTATGCATCCATGTCTCATCACTAAAATGATATTACAACCTTGAGGCTAACAATTTCATGTCATATCTAGATATCTCTAATCAATAATATAATATATATACCTCCTTGATGTCAGTTGCAGGATACTTCTGTGTGCCTTCTCAAGCTGAAACCAAATGTATATTAGAAGTTCAGAATCAAACTAATGATATTGATGAATGGAAGAAGGTCATGTATGAGGGAATTATTGATGAAGCATGCACCATATATTGGTTTCCACTATGCCATGATTATCCCTTAGTAGAGTTGTTCTCTAAGAAAATAGTTGTGTGGTGTAGAGAATAAATTGATCTTATGATCTTACCTACATCGTCTATGCTACTTTTGAAACCCCACAAAGTATTTTTGACTGATTTTGAGAATCGAGAGTATGTACTCTTCATCAGAGTTGCAAGCCAACTCGTCAAAGATGAACTGATAGAGTATGTTAAGATGAATCTCTATAGTTAACGATTTATTACTACCACTCACCCTTTTATTTTTATTTTTCCAAAACCATATGGAAAAGTTGTAGGATTTCCTTCTCCATTATAACATCTACATCAAAATTAAATGATTGATGTATTCAAACATTTGTGTACCCATATTGAAACAATACACACCTTTAGATTGAACTGGTAAGGATACCCTTCTTGAAAGGGCATGCAGTTGAGTAGTAGAGTAGGATTTGGGTCCAATTCCTATCCTATCCTGTCCAATTTAAGGTTGACAATGGTTAAGAGGAAAAAAATGTGTCTTGAAGGAGGGTGTTGGAGGTAGATCTCTACACCTTTATATTGAAGGGTAAAGGATGCTTTGGCCAGGGGCATGTCCTAGGTTTGAATCCTAGTATGTCCATTTTTCAATTAAAGACTCTACTACAACCTTCCAAAAGTTTTAAGCCATTTTATTTGCAATTAGTTTGACTAGTTCTATTTGTATTTTGTAGGGTTACATGGCTCTCAAGCATATAATGGGAACGTAAAGTGATAAAATCACTCCACCAATAATACAACACCCTCCACCAATATATCCCATGAGAAGTTTGAAATAACTCCTTCAAATAGGGGCATGGACCCTAGTGATAAAAATACAAGAAACCAATCCAAGAATCCATCCAAAAGGTATAAATTTATGGTAAAAAAATTAATATTTTCTCTAGAAGGTTGGGATAATGAGGATAGGTTGAAACTGAGGTTGTACTCTTTCTATAGGTCTCAAAATATACCCTAATCCTTCTCTTATATACACTCAGTTTATCAATTATTCAACAATCACATAGTGTATCCCCAAAAAGAAAACAATCCTTCTGAATTTCTATAGGAACATGTATGTAACATTAGGTGTAACACATTTGAAAGTCTTTAAACAACTAAACAATTATCTCCATGGTATATATATAACCCGAGAATACAATCCTTAGAGGAAACCTTCAACTCATTGCACATGTAAGAATGACAGCCTTAGAAATAGCGAACAAAGTATAGCAGAGGGAATTGATGATTGCAAAGCTGTGATACTACTTAGTGTGAACTGTTGCAGGATAGCTTAAGTAGTGTTGATAATGTTATGGTTAGATATTAGGATAAAAAATTTTATTTTGCTTATAATGACCCCATCCCATATCCATATTGTATTGGATGGGTGGATTGCTCATATGTTCCACATAGGCCCTTTTTCACTGGAATAATGATCGTTCAAATAATGGTAATTGTGTTTATAAGAATTTTAGTATTTGTTAGTTATACTTTTAAGCTTTTTCGAACATGGAAACTTCATCTAGGTGTATTTTGTTTACCTACTGGATATGATTTTGGTTTGAATGTATGTGATCAAGCTATCGAATTTGTTGAAAAATGGATTTGGCAGATAATGTTTTAACTTGCATTGCCACTAATAAAGTACCAAAGGAAACTTTTAATATACTATATTTCCATATTGTTGTTTGTTGTGTAATTATGTAGGTTGCATTTCTGTGTCTTCAAGCACAAAAAATTTGCTTATCAAAGAGTTGCTTATCTAGGGTATGAGCCTTATTATTTCCTTGTATTTATTTAGATGTCTTAAATGATCTTACATTATAGACCTGCGAGATGGGTTCTACAATAATTTGCCATCTAATATATGTACTTTTGCTAGCATTATTATGATTAATTTTTTCTGAATGGATTTGAGATGCAAATTCTGGAACAAGATCATTTCAGATCTATTCTAAAGAATGTTGTGTTTGGAATCTTTGATGATGGAGGGAATATTGATTCCAAGATGAATGGGTTCCATCATGAATTGACAATTGATTTGTGTACTATGAGTTATGTTCAATACACTTTCATTGAGGGAGAGTGCATGGTCCCTAAACTTCAGCGTCCATAATACTATGGATTGTTGGAATTTAAAGCTTTCCATTCTTGGTGTACAGAGCTCTTTGTGCATATTAAGGTAATAACAATCATATCTGATTCATCGGATTCAACCTATCTACAATCTGCAGTTCCTACATGCTTTTTTTTTCATTTCATTATATGACAGTTCACATTTGGTAATATTATTTTGTTATTTGACAAGTACAAATCTTGGATCTTCTAGGTTGTTGTTCTTCCAAATCCACGGCTAGAGATGGTTAGTGTTCTAGAGAAATATTTGGATGATGGAGAAGTATGTCACGCTTACGATGAGATAACAGCAAGTCAATCACAAATAAGTAATCAAATTATATTAAATGAAGCAATATTGTACATCAAGTCTTTAATGAGTGAGACGATGGTGAGTGATTTTCTTTTCTTTAAAAACTAAAGTTTAGAATTGTTTGGGTCTATGGTTATATTTGTTTACACAAAGTGCATCCAAGCATATGTGCACATAAAACCATCATTGAAAGGAACTTGAAAAACTTATCTTTACTAAGCTGAGATGGAACAATCGAGTATTAAATGGCCATATTTTTTGTTACTCTTTGACAGTCTTTCATGTTTTTGCGGAGTCTGTGCATTGAGATGGGATGCTCTAATAGATAAAAAGCAATTTGGGAAATATTTTTGTTGTTGTGGTTTGTTTTCACTAGTTTATAAGCAATGAAATTCTTAGGGAATGTATTTTATGATGAGTATTGCAATGACTTTAATCCCCCAAATGAATCCTAGTCTTTCAAACCATGCCCAAGTGTGGATTTCTCAACAAATAATAAGAAAGAGAAAATTATGGCCTTGGAACTCGAGTGTTTGAAGAGTTTCATACTTTGAGTCAAGAATCAAGTTTTACCCATAGTTATCAGAAACAGGTCCGTCATCGAACTGGTCAAAGCCCAAAAATATGAACCAGATTGGAACCGGGAAAAAAACAGACCAAAAAATCCGTGCTACAAAAAAAATGTAAAATATTCAAATTTAAAAAAAAACATATATGTGTGTGTGTGTGTGCGTGTGTGCATGAATCAAAACCACTATACACAATTATGAAAAGTTTTTCATGTATATGGAAAGTAAGGGTGCATATAACTAAAATAATGTCGACTGAAATCCATATCTGACCAAAAATACATAAACAAAGAGGCTCTAAATGGTATATAGAGTCCAAAACACTTCATGCTACAACAAATAACTACATATCATCAATAGCACATTGTGATCCCCTCCCTCTAGGCTCTAGCCCTTGCCTTTATGTCGAAACTCAAAGTTGATCCTTCAAGGACATTAGTCAACACCCTACAATGTTGATGAAACTTCTTAATCCAAGTGTTAAAACAAGGTAAAAAAATATTTATGTGCTTACTAAGTTATCTTTCTATAGTGAATAATAATTTTTTATTAAGGTCATGAAAAAGGAGTTCAACAATTAACACCACCAACATCAAGGTACATAGAAGGTTTGATGTGCTTGAATAAATACCATCCCATACCCTCATACATGATAGAGTCCAACGAAAAATGTTGCAATATCGATATCTTGAAAACTTTTATCTATTGGATTTTGAATGGGATCTAAAAATCTACTTTTTGCATATGAAGTCCAATGAGGTTGAAACCTCTCTTAAACTTCTTGTAACAATTAATGGTAATATGAAAAATTTAAGTAAAATGGTAGAAAATGAAAGATAAGGAGAATGTCACTATTTTTTTAAGAATTTAATGTTTCTACTTAATATTATTGATTATTACTAGAGTCTAGGGCTTACCTTTTTCTATTTAATTTTAAAAATTTCATGTTCAAAACAATGTCATGCAGATTGGTACAAAACAGGTTGGTTCCATATGGAGCCAACCGGTTTTGGCACACATAACCATCTGGTTCAGTACAGAACTGGCCATTTCTAGTCAGCAACACTAAAACGGATCGGAAAACACCGATAATCGATCAGACTGGACATTTTTCCTATTCTGTTCTAGTTCTGATATCGATGGTTGTACCTAGGTTTGAAAAACGTAGCAAATTTCCTCTAATCCTCCAAATGAATCCTTGTCTTTTCAAACCATGCCCAAGTGTGGATTTCCTCAACAAACAATATGAAAGAGAAAAATTGGGTCTTCCAATTCAAGTGGTTGGAGAGTTACATTCGTTGAGTAAAGAATCAAGTTGTACCAAGGTCCTTTGTTTTCTAATTGTCATGTTCATTCTTCTCATAGATTTAAAACAGGAGATGTTTCTTTTAAGAGTCTATAACAATAGTCTAAATAATATTTTCTTGGTAGGCATGTTTAGGATAAAATTTTCTATAGTGATGATGCAATATTTTGTCCTTTGAATCCAAAATTTTTTATTGAATTAACATGTTTAGGAGAAACATAAATATCAATTGAAAAGTATTGCGGCCAAAGGAAGTTATACATTCTTTATTAATTTTTTATTATTTGGTCTTTTTGGGTATGGGAAACTTCACTAGTTGAATATAGAAGCAAGTATTGTGTGTCATTATGCAAAAGGAAGGATATATTAATTGTGGTACTAAGTAACTAAAGTATAAATGATTTTTTATCTATGTACAATTTCTATCATGATTACAATCTCGATTGCCAATCTCAATTTTTGTTCCACTTTCTTAGGAAATTCATTATTTTTTGGTCAATTTTCATTATCAAATCATTAGTACATAAGAGGTTGTTCATATGCTTGTTGTACTCATTAATAATTTCATGCCTTGATTTGATATTTGGACAGGCTAGATGGTTTAGGAGAAGACAATGGTGGTTATTTGGATTGTGGTTGATATATATGTGATGTTACAGGCTATTTTGTTACCATGACATTCATATGTTGTGCGATTTTGTTACCATGAAATTCATATGTTGTGCTTTAATACTCTTATTCGAAATTGTGCCTATCAGCATTGTCCCTAGGTGTGTGTTCCTAGATACATAACAATTGTGTGAAGGAGATTGTTTATTTATTTATTTCTGGGATTTAATTTTACATTAATACTCATCTTCTAATTGTGTTTTAACATTGTTATTCATCGCGTGTTATGAACAATCTCACGTATGTAACAATTTCAAGAAGGATATGGTCTATAAGGCATTGCATTGATTGTAGGAAAAACATTTCCTATCTAGACATTGGCTTTGAGGTGGAAGTCACCAAGTTGATGTGATAATGGCCTACTTCACCCTAATACTAAATGTTTGGCAGTTTGCACATCATGCGTTGAGGACCATCTTTGTCCCATGGATACTATATAGTTGATGTTATAGGCTATCTTGACACAATAGCATATCTCCAAGAGGATTTTGTTCCACATTACTATCCGTCTCCTCTTATAATCTATGTGTTGAATTGGTATAATTATGTTCTACATTAATTCCTTCTCCTCTTCTAAACTACGACTTGAATTGTTGTTGGGTGTGTCTTGTAGACAAAATATGGCTTACAAGATATCACCTGAACCGAAATCTTACCAATTTAGAAGTTGTCTTTGGGGCACGTCCTTGGGTTGCTATGATATCATTCTTCCTCACTTTGGTATTAACATTGGCAATTATTTGTGTCATGCCTTGTGGGACATCTTTGGCTTGTGGTTGTTCTATATGTGATGTTACACGCTATCTTGTTCATATGGCATTCTCCTTTGGTGGGATTTTTTTCTACATCAATAAGCTTCTAAATTGTGTGTGCGTTCGCATTTTTTGTTGGGGGTGTGTTGTGAATAATGGCACCTATATAAAATTTGGATATGGAGATGGTTCATAAATAATTACACACCAAAACTTTTGCAAATTTAGTTGTTGTCTTTGGTGTGTAAGACCATGGGTTGATGTGATAGCATTTCAACTTGGACTATTACTAATTCATATTGACAGTTTTGGTGTCATGCCTTATGGGAAATGGTTGTTGTCTTTTTCATGTCAAAATCTATCTTACTGTAATGGAATTATCCTTATCTTGACATTTTGTTCCACAGGGAAGTGGTGCCTCTTTCTAACCTAATGGTTGATATATTTCAGGGTGAGTATGCTTGGCCTTCCCCTTTCCTTCTTTATGCAAAAAAGATAGAAAATTATGTTTATCAATACTTAGAGTACCCATTTTACATGATTAATTGAAATTTCCACATATACCTGTGTGTGCATGCTTCTATGTATCCATGCAAGCATAGTTGCTTGTGTGCACATGAAAACATGTGCGGTGTGTGGGTTAAATTTCATATATGGATGCACACAGAAAATCACTTTAATATACATATTCATGAAATGTTTGTGTAAGTACATCTTCCCAAAGTGCACAAGTACCACCTTCTAATTTAAAATTCTCTATGTCTTCTCACATTACACAGTGCCACATTTTCAATCTATTCTTGTCTCACCTTTTCATGCAACCTTCTTTCAATACGCGAATATAGAACCTCTAAGTTGCTTAATTTGTTTAAGTCTAAAATCTCTTCAATATGGGCATAGTAGTGTTTGTGAGTGGCAGTGGCGTTATTGCAAATCATAATATATGTGAAGGGATGATAATTTACTTCTTGATTACAATTCAGCGGACTATAGTCCATATTCTTATATATAATATAAGAGTTGAGAGTTGTATGATTAAAGAATTTAGAGAATGCACAAATTATTTTTTTTATCAATAAACAAATTTTCGTCGGATTTCCAACAACTGGTGGCTAAGCTCCGACAAGCTTTCCATGCCTCTGACAAAAAAATAATTGTGTCTTTCGTCGAATCTCCAAAAAACCATGGCTAATATCCGATGAGCTTTCCATGGCTCCAACAGCAAACGAGTTGTGACTTTCATAAGATTTTCGACACACCGTGGCTACGCTTCGACAACATATCCGAAAAAGAGAAGTTGGATATTCAACCATATATCTGATGAAGAATATGACAATATCCGACATTCTTTAGTCGAAAATCCGACGAGTCTAAGTCGTATATTCGACAACATATCCTACAAAGAGCAGTCAAAATTTCGATAGTAGGAAGTCGGAAATTGAACGAGTCAAGGTCATAAATTCAATAAAATGGATGAAATACTTCTCCATATTAGCTTGATACTCTGTCGAATTGTTGACGGCTTTCAAACTAAAGTCGAATATCTAACAAATTCCCACCAATGACAACAAAATACATGGTTGTCGAATAACAGACACATGTCTGTCAAAGTTCATACAATGAATCTGTCGGATTTTGGGCTCAAATTTTGTTGTTCTTGTATAAAATTTTTAAAAAAACTAGAGACTTAACCTCTGTAGGCTTGCACCTTCAGGATTTTTCAATCGGTTTGCTACAAAGGGGTAAGGGTCGTTCTCCATGAAAACAAAGGCCATTTCTCGGTAAGACCTGTACCCGCACTCCTCGCTCCTTGTAGCTTGAATAATGATGACATTGTGGCTTTGTGGCTCTATGTTTCATGGACTAGAATCCTATTCCCATGTTTTCTTTTGTTGGACAATGGTAACCTTCTGATGGTTCGGCCTGATTCATTTTTGCAGTTGTCTTAAAAAAATACGTCTCCCTTTGACCATGGAGTATGAAGGTATTTTGTTATATGTTGTAATGTTTTAGTTTGGTTGGGGGTTGAACTCTTTTATAGAGTCTTGTATACATAATGTTTTTACGGATGGAAGAATCCACACTATTGTTTTTTATGAACTTGTAACTTTCTTCTCTTGACTGTTAATGTAATGGTTTAATTTTGAATATATCATTTTGTTCATGTAATACAAATCTATCATGGCTATACTTTAAAATAATGGGGCCATGAGGCCACTATGCTATTGTGTTAGATATATATTTATTATCAAACCATTCAATGAGGGAATGTTGAAGCCGTAAGGCTATTGGTGGAATAGAGCTTGTGCATGGTTAACAATTTTTACTAATGTTAAAAGAGAAATTACAGTAGAAAACTAAAATTAATTATGGCCTGCAACAAAGAGTTATGTCCTATCAATACCATTCTATAAAATAGTGTTAAGGTTTCTTCTTTTGAATATTTGCTCTATTTTAAGTGGAGATTTTTAGGGTCATGAGGGCACTGTGTAAAGCACGTTAGTGAAACTCTACCATCGTTTATGTTTTGATTGTTTATATGTGTATAAATTTGGTTTGAGTTGTAAGGATTCAATAGGTCAAACGTTAATAGTTGACAATGTTTGATTATAATAAAGACCACTTATGACCTACAATCATTTTACGACATTGCTTTTATTTCTAAGATCATTTGGTTGGATAAGTTTATATGTTTTATGCAAACATGTGTGAAATTGTTTATTAAAGAGGGTTATTGTAACTTAGGTTACACTATAACCCTTGAAGGGCATTTAGGTCATGATAAGTTATAATTGTGAAATGTACAAGGTTTGAACCCTTATTTTTAAATATTCTAGTACTATTTCCTTAATAGGGTTTCTAATATAATTATATATTATATACAATAATGAATTGAGAAAGCAGTGAAGGTATCCCTTCTAGAGGTTGATATGTCAGTATTTACAGTTGATAAACTTTAAAATTAGTTATTTAATTTGTAACATTTTATTTTAGATATTTATATATATTACTTGGTAAAAATGCTTGTAGAGTTAATACAATGTTCTATAGGAGTTTTGAAATGGATTGTTAAAACCCTAGTTTAGCTTGAGTGAGGGTTTAAACCTTTTTACTATAATCATAAATCTAGTCTTTATAATAGACCTTTAGTACAAAATTGTTGTTGATGTAATTGTAACTTCGGAATGTATTCACTTGTATTTATTATGTATTTGTTGAGGCCTGGAAATTCGCAGGCAACAACAGCAAGGGATTCTCCCCAGTCAACATTCCCAACTAGCCCGTGACTATTTGGTGTAGGGAATCCATCCGGTTTGCGGTCCAGCTACCGTAGGTCAAGTAACAAAACAAAGGTTTTACCGGTTGCGGCCCAGTCCACCGTGTATGTTTTGTATTTTTGACTTAATGTATGATATGCACGTGCCTAATAACCAACACAGGGTGATAAAGACGCAAAGAGTAGTCACAATGTGATGCGCAGTTTCTTACCCCTCGTCTTAGAACTCGCAAGCATCTAAATCACATATGCAGTAATAAAGTAAAACTAACTATCTATCTATCTATCTATCCCCGGGGAGCCAAATTGTAACTTATTTATGAGTAATGTGTATTGTGCACGCATTATAAAGAGAAATTACAGATAGCTAATATTCCTTCCTACAACCCATGAACGATTTAAATATATTTAGACAATCAAATAGCCAATTTTTTATGAACAACATACATTAATCATGGTGGTAATTTCATAGAATAAACCAGAAATCATTCAAACAAGAACATAGGCTCTAAGAGTTAGAACGATCTCACTGTTAAGCTAGAAAAACGAAATAGTTCATCTTTCACCAGTCCATAGCATAGCATTTGAATGTCCCACCAAACTTTCTCTGACAGGAAAACAATAATTCTTTATTGCAAAAAAAAGTAGTTCTTCTTACAATATCTCTTTACATGTCTAACTGGGAAAAAGCCCCTTCTTCCTCTAAGTCTTCTATATTTATAAAAAAAGATGAGACTGTTGGGTTGCCCACAAATAACCCTTGGGATTCCCAACTTTTCGCCTCCCAAACTTTCCTCAAATGTTTATAAAATCGTTACATATTACAAAAGTGAATGATTATTCACGAGGAGGGCCTAGCTTGAGTATTTAGGAATTTCTTCCATGCCAAAGCCTCAGAGGAGATGCCTTCAAACGCACAAGGTTCCAAAAATTGAATGTTTATTTCGAACTTCGCGGCTTGATTCTTGATGGCCTCAATTCTGGCCTCACTCAAATGAAGTTGATCCTCCAAAAGCTGCACACTGATGGCGGAATGATCTACTTCACTCCTTAAGACCTGGTGTTCGAGGGACTTAATGTGATGTATTGTTTCTTCTTCCACTTGATACCTCTTCTATAAAATCTCCAAAAATGAGTTGTGGTCTGGAAAAACCTCTAGCCTCTGCTCGGCTTCTACTTGGCACCGGTTATATGTAATCAGGAGTCGTCTGAAGAATTCTGAGCATGCTCCTTTTGTCTTCCTAACAGCCATTTTGAAATCTTCTGCTGTGTTTATAGTGAACTCTAATAAGTCGTAATCCTGCTGAAGGGTCGGTCGATCTTTTGAGGGCAGCTCTGCAGGAGTTTCTTCATTATTTTCCAACCTTGTTATTCTTGTTGTCGGGACTTCCATGACGTCCTGAGATCTATCAACAAAATAAGAGGAAGTCTCTAGAATTTCCTCTAATCGGCCATCTATTTGAAAAACTTTACATCTCTCTTCTTCTATGGCGGTTTGCAGCTGAAGCATCTTGGCCTTTTGTGCCAGCACATGCTCCTTGAAGGGTTGGAGGTCAACCTGTTGCTCTCTTGCTTCTTCTAGAGCAGTTGTTAAAGAAGAAATCTACTCTTGAAGCTTCAACTCTTTTTCTTGAGCATGCTTCTCACTTGCCTCCAAAGTGGTCTTTTGCAGCTCTAAGCCTTCTATCCTTCCCAGCAGCTGTTCCTTCTCCACCCTAAGCTCTTGATACTCTTGTTGCACTCTCTCCATACACTCCTGTGTAGTTTCCCTAAATTTTCTCTCCACTTGGAGGAGCTGCAGTTCATCCTTTGAAGACCTTATCTCTTTTTTCATGTCCTCATATTTCCTCTTCACCTTATTGCTTTCCTCTCTCTCCTTTCACAATGTGTCTTTCAGTTGAGCAGAGGACTTCTTGGATTGCTCCAAGTCTGTCATAATCTTGTCCACAATATCTTCCGAAGCGTGAATCAGTGTAGCTCCGGCTCTAATGGTGAATCTTGGATCTCGGTCTGTTCCAAATACAACGGGCGTATCCGTTATCATTTTCCCAGGAAAACCTCATGTTTCAACCTTCCTTTCCGTTCTCTTAACTATCCTCTTTGTCTCCTTGTCATAGAAAACAGTGTTAAAATCAGGTATTTCTTCCCCTTTATTCTATTCAAAGGGGACCAGCTTTAGTGTAGGGACCACAGACTGTCCAGGTGTGCTAGCATTCGGTACTTCTGGGTCCTGAACCTCGGGGTTCTCCATGTCCTGGGTCTGTCCTCCAGCTATGTCAAAGGCTGACTGTTCTGTCTCTGTCTGCGTCAGCTCTAGCCTCTCTGCTTCTTGCTTCTGTAGCTCCTCATCAAGCTTCTTCTTCTTTTCTTATTCTTCATTCCTTGCATCTTCCTCTGCTTTTCTAGCTACCTCCTGCACAACTTTTCTTTTCTCTTCCTCTTTTCCCTGCAGCCACCCTGCAGCTTCTTGGGATAGCCTTTGGGATTCCTCATTTCGTTTCCTTGCTTCCTCATCAGATTTTGCTTGTTCATCCTGCCCATTTCCACCTTGTGTGGTTATCTTCTTCTTGAACCTTCTCCTCAAGGCTGTCATGTTCAAAGCACTGCAGAAGACAGATTCTTCTCTATCCCAATGGTGGGTGTATTCGAAATGGACATGGTTTTCTTTGCAGTGTTCAGCCACTTTGCTGTGAGAATCATTTCTATGGAAGGGAATCTCACCAAAATGAAACCTTTCCAACTCTTCTACAAACTCATATGCTTTCTTCACCCTGGTAAACCTATAACTTCCTAACTTGAAAGGCAAAGGGGGATAGGCGGCCTTCCTATTTTCAAACAAAAAGCTTCCTATGCCATCCGGGAAGACTTGCCTAACCACCTCTTTATGAATGATGTAGTCTGTGGCATATTTGGGTAGCAGGGAGGGTGCTCTGTAGCTTCCAAACATTTTTAAGTAGAGGCTATCCTCAGTCAGATAGTAATCTGCATATTCTTCAATTACTTGCAACGCCTCCTCTGACATGCAATCACACTCCTTCAGGAAAATGAGCGTATACAAGGGCATGATGAAGTGTTCACAAACCTCCTGGTAATGACTATGGTATTTGTGTGCCCATAGTGGCTTATATGCAGAATAAACAGGCATCCTCTCCCTATCCCAGATACACCTTAGGCCAGGGAAATGTTGATTGCACAATATACAATCGACGAGTATGGAACTCATGTAAAATTCAGACCTCTTTTCGGACACTCCTCCCAAAGCTGAGGCCATGCAAGCTGAAAGACTGTTTGATACTATGTTGGCCCAGTTGAAAATGGTGCCCTGGGTGGCAACATAAAAAATAATTGGCATCCATTCCAATTTGAAGAACCTACCATGAGCTCCCCCAAAAATCTTGTTAAGCATTAAAGCTATGAACCTGTACGGGGCCCTTAAGCTTGTTGTGTCATACTCTCCTGTAGGCTTGGTTCTAAAATGTTTTCCTGATAACAGCATTCTTTTAAGGGTCTCAACAAGGTCCATTCTAATGTTATTTATCCAATCGTCAGACAGAAAAACTTGTGCTTCTGGCAGGTGGTAGGCCAGTGCTACATATCCTGGGCTATAAGCAGCATAGCCTTGTTTGTTCGCATTCTCCAGGATCATAGTTTTGACATCTGCCCAGGGAAGAATCCAACCAATCACTTCAAAGCATGGTAAAATCTCTGGTCTTGTGGCAATCTTCATCAGTGAATATCTCTCTATGTTGGCGTAAATGTCTTCCTCCTCCAAACACATATCAGGTACCTCTCGACGCGTGATCAACCAGTATATCTCTCCCCACTGGTACTCGGGATCTACACTAGATATACACTTGGTGTATTCATAAATGTATTCGGTTTTGGTAATAACTTCCACGTCAGGGTCCTCTTCAACCACAAGGGCCTTCTTCTTTTGTCTCTTCGACATTTTGAGTTCGAAATCTTCCTGTTATACATGCAATTTTCATCGTTAGGCCCTTTACGGCTAAGTTGCAAACATTGAGGCACAATGTGCAATGTTCAGTTACTTTGTCTATGTTTAAAATCATGAAAATTAGTCAAATGAAGCACATATATGCAAGCTAACACTGCAGTCTAATACCAAAATAGTTCTATCAACAAATTTCAAGCGGGGAATAAATCTACATTAACATGAAGAAAACTTTGACTTTCTGCGGGCGCCATGATCATCGCGCTGTGGGGAATGACAGGGGGATTCATGCAAGATATCGATGGTGTGCCTCAAAAAAATACCGCGTATGCAATATAAGGTCGATATAACCATATGCAGTGATATATCCCCCTCCACCGCCCTGGTTTCAAACCCGGTCGTGAACCGGGTCGGGCGGAACCGCGCAGCGAAATACAGTTGTGGTTTGAGGACACGGGTAGCACGAAAAGAAAAAAAGGCGGGGGGGGAACCATTCCAAACACCATCGGAAGGCCATGAAAACCTTCCCCATCAAAACATCATCATACAGGGCAGATTGGTGCAAACAACGTAACGGCCATCTGCACCAAACCCCCCATTCACTAAGCGCAGGGTCGCAAAACAAAAGGCCATGGGAAAAACTACCCTGTGGGTCAAAACGCCCCCCCATTTACAGTTACGCTACAAAATCCTCAATATATAGGCATGTAACTAACGAACCAAGGGAAAACGGCCATGGGAAAAACCCAACCGTAGAAAAAATCAACCAAGAGTTCGAACGGAACGAGATAATGCAACAAGGATCCTACCTGGCAACGTTGCGTGGACGATAGGAAGAAGAGAGATCAAGCTTCCACATTTGAGCCACTTGGATGTGGGTACCGACAACGGGGTCCTTGCAAGCTCAAGAGAACGACAGCACACCAGAGCGACGGATCACGATAGTTGGAAATAGTGATAGAATAATCCACACGACCCCATATATATATATGTGTGTGTACAAACATAAGCGGAGGGCGAAAAATATCGGACGGCGAAAAACTATGGATCGGAGGACGTAAAGATAAATCCTTCCGCAACGTTGGGTGGCCAAACCACTAATATATCCGTGGGGATAACCGGGAGACAAATAACGCGTTGGAGCTTTAAAACATCGGAGCGATAGCAGAACGGGAGCCACAACGGCGGAGATATATGTTGATGTATATGTAACTTCGGAATGTATTCTTCTATGTATCTTATGTATTGTAACCCAATGTTTATTCCGGGATGTTTCTATTATGTATTTGAGTCATGTGATCATGTCCCGATGTTCCGATCGGGAAGATTAATAATGTAAACAAGTCATGTCAAGTCATTAGGTAAGTCCTTACAGTTTTGGGGCACTTGAGTTATTATACACTAATTAAGGTGTAGGCTCGAGTAGTAATTATTAGGTTGAGCCTACGTGTGAAAAGTCAATTCAAGTGAACGGATGAATCTAAATAGAGAGTGAGAGTCTGTCTATTTATCACTTTTGAAATACATCACTTGCTCTCTCAAGTGTGGCACACTTTTGGAGAAGGAAATTTTGGGCCTAGACAGAAGAAAGAAGACTACTGCTGTTTTGGGAGATCTCTTACTGTTTTGGTGTTGATTCTATCTTAGAGGAAGTTGCGGGGTTTTCTCCTTTATCATTTCCCCGAGGAAAACTCTTTGTGTCTCTTGTCTCTTGTGATGTGCTTATGTTTTATTGTTGTGCTTGTTATTCTCTCAGTGAAAAGATCCTAAGATCATAATGCTAGCTTAATGTGATGAAAAACTTACATGGTATCAGAGCTAACCTGAGAAGAAGACATTGTGCATCTACAGGAACTAGGGATTCCTAGTTTATGGATCTTCCTCCACATATTTTCAGCAAAAGTAAGGTGGAACAACTCTCCTCCTTAGGGCACATCTTTCTGTCGAAGCGGAATTTGATTCCGAGCATTTTCAGTCTTCGATGCGGAAATTAGGGATTTCTACAGAAGATGAATTTTTGAGTGAGACTAGCATAGGATTGTTCTCCTCATCAAAACTGAAGTTTAGATACCTGGATCAAGAAATTTGGTTGGGTGAAACTCTGGAAAAGTCAAACCCTAGTTTGATCCTGAGCTAGGAGAAACCCTAAATACTAAAACTACTAAGTTTTGGTACAGTCGCTATATTCTGAGATTGGCGAAGTCTCATAAGCTGAAAATTGTAGGGACCGAATACAAAATCCTGATGAAGCTTGTATCCAAAAATCAGACTCATATTCGCTGTACTCCAGGAGATATGATCTCTCCAAGTTAGGGTTCCATCCTCTTCCAGAATTCATCCCTAAACAGGACATCTAGGGAGATCTGCAATATCTTGAGCTACAGAGGTCCAAATGTAATTCCTGAAGATGTTCCAGAAAGGGAACGGAATTTAATTTCGGTGATCCAAATATCAGACTCAGAATATGAACCAGTGACACGTGTAATTCCGTACAACTTCACTGTTCTGAACAGTCCTGTAACAGGTCACCTTGGGAAAAGGATCATAAATCCCAAATGGTGAAACAAATTCTGATGAAACATACGGTGTTGGATCAGGGACATATGAGGTTACCTCAGTACAAAATGTCAGACACATAGGAGCAGTAATTTAGTAGATATCATAGAAACAGTAACAGGAATTTCTGCAGAAGAAATTGGAAAATTAGGGCTTCCTGTTCCGGGAGCTTCCCTCCACTGTTTTCAGAAAAGGAGTAGATTGGATAGCTCCATTTGAAGAGATCTATCTATTCATCCAATCAGATCTGAAATATTCCATGTTTTTAAAATTAGGGTTTATGTGACAAACCCTAGATCAGCGAACTCCGGGACAAGGACGGACACCTCAAATCGGTAAGATCTAATCCTTTGCTATTTCCATTTGAGGTTCTCATTTCAATATGATATATCACATCAAATTGGTGACAAGCTTGGGGAATTTGACAACTTCCAAGCCTGGAAGTATCTGATCTCTCTGAAGAAACTGGATTGGACACCTACCTGAGTATAGAGGTTCCAGTTTCAGAGGGAGACGAGGTTAGAAGCCTTTCACAAGAAGAAATTGGTCAAGGCCAAAGAAGACATCATGCTCATGCTGCAGAGGATGATGAACCATCCAGAAAGAGATCCAGATATGAAAGTGAAGATTCTTCAAGCAAGGATGAATATGTTCTGATATCAGCTCTCATAGGTAACATTACTCATGGAAGTGATGATTGGCTTATAGACAGTGGGGCTTCCAAACATATGACAGGATTCAAGGAATCCTTTGTAAGACTGTCAGAACATGAATCACCTCACAAGGTGAAACTAGGAGATGACTACCAATATCCAATAACAGGTAGTGGGGAATCTTCATACAAGCTAGACTCTGGTAATTCTCTAACAATAAAAGAAGTATTGTTTGTTCCAAGACTCAAGAAGAACCTTCTCTCCATTTCAGCATTCATAGATGGTCAAGTCATCATGTGGCCAAAAGGAAAGACTATCGATGATGCGGTAGTGATTGGAGAACAAGAAGGAGGCTTGTACAAATTGAAGGGATATCTAGAACAAGCCTTGATCCATGAAACAGAAGAGACAAATGAGCTTTGGCATAGAAGGCTTGCACACGTGCATTACAGAGCACTACCTATTGCAAGCAAAGCTGTTGAAGGTCTTCCAGAATTTCAAGCTATTTGAAGGGAAGAACAAAAATCAGAATATGACCTAAAGAAACCAGTTGACGAATGCGAAGATCCAGAATGCAGAGACCATGCAGTCATAAGAGTCTCTCAAATCAAAGAACAACTTGAAGCAGTAAAAGAAAAAGTGAAGAATGCAAAAGTGGTGATGGCCACCTTGAATGGACTCCCAGGATCGTGGAATCCATTCATGTGAGGAATGTGTGCTAGAAGGAAGTGATTACTTTCAATAGACTCTAGAAAGAGAACTCACAAGAAGAAGAAGCTCAAGAAGAGAAGGTGGGAGCAACTGAAGATCAAGCTCTTTCCATCCAAAGAATATCCCTCAAGCAATGAGGAATATGAAGAACTCAACTCTTGAAGAACTTCTTATCCACCTTAGCTTTTGGATAAGAAACGATGCTATTATGAATGAATAAGACGATGAAGCTGAAGGCTCAAGAAGGAGTCTGCCCTCGAAACGAATAAAGATAAGTATTCAATTGTCATTTCATTATATTATTTTGTTATGCATTTGTTTATATTCAGTTATTGTATTATGCATGATAGGATGTTTGCATTAATGACAGAATACTACTAATATGCACGTGATGGGTAAGTAGCTCATGGGGCTATACAAATTCTCCATTGCTACTTATCTAGAATGAAACCTATTTGCTGACATATTGGATTAGTGCACAATCTCAATGTTGTCCTGGTAGAGATGGAAGGCATCTAGAAAGTTTCAGTGAGATATGGATGAATGTTGTATTGGCTAAAGTAGTTGCATGATCATATATTTATGCATAAGTATTTTCCAGTATGAATATTCTTTATGAAATGTTCTAACCATACAAATGCATTTGACTTGTAGGAAAGATCGCATACATAATCACCTACACGCAAAGAAGTATGAAGACTTGTTCCGAAGAACAAGTGACGACATTTCAAGACAAAGAATAATATGATGAATGTAGTGACATCATTGATGCAGAACCTTCCAGACAAGAAGAAGTAACTAAGAAGAAATGGAAGACCAGTTCAAGAAGAATGATGTCAGGGCAAAGTATCGAGACCTAAAGAGAAGTTCCTAGTTCCATTATGCAGTAGATGGAAACATCGTGGGATACAAAGCAAGATTCATAGCATGAGGCTTCTCATGAAGAGAAGGCATAGTCTACGAAGAAACATTTACAGCTAACAGAAGTGAAGTCACACGACATGCATAATCATGTGTGCAAATGAAAGAAGGCCTTGTATGAGTTCAGAAGACACCCATGGGATAACACATACATGATGAGCTTGATGAATATCTTAACCTTTGCTACAAGGTTGATAGAGGATGACAAGCTCACAGATGGGTGCAAGATGAATTTTTGAAGAAGTTCAAGATAGAGGATCTTAGTATCCAGTGATCCTAGATGGATACTACTTGTCACTCTAGTACAGAATGTTTCAGTGCATAGAGTATAGAAGACAGAGGGAGTATGATGCTCCGCTTCAGAGGGAGTGATTGCAGAAGATCCTGAGGTTCGACATGGTACAACAGGATGGGAAAATTACTGATGATTCTAGGTTTTACTGAGAGTAAAGTGGATTCCAACCTTTGATTCAAGGTTGAAGGTGGAAGACCAGTGATGCTCCTGTTATGTGTCGATGCACTACTGTTCTAGGTATAGAGGTGTGGCAGAGTACAAATGAAATCTTCCTTGGAAAAGGGAAGTATGCAGTAGAGATCCTAAAGAGTTTTGGGATGATGGACTTCAAGGCTATGGATACACCTATGGCATCGAACCTGAAGCTATTGAGTGATGCTTTGTCAGAGTCGATTGATGCTACGATGTATCGTCAGATGATTGGGTCATTGATGTACCTGACGAACACGAGACCAGATATTTGCTTTGCTGTGAACACCTTGAGCCAGTACCTGACAGATCCGAGAAGTGTTCACTTGACAGCTGCAAAGCATATTTTGAGGTACCTGAAGGGTACAATTGATTATGGGCTCAAGTATGATGCGAATCAGAAGATTAACCTGGAAGGTTATGTTGATTCAGATTGGGCAGGCAGTGCCGTCGACAGGAAGAGTACTTCGGGATGTTGCTTCAGTATGG
>LPNX010845101.1:343388-377267 GCA_001517045.1 Pseudotsuga menziesii
CCGCAGCTTGTTCAGCTAGTTGTGAGGAAGTATGGCTGCGGAAGCTACTGTCTGATATATTTGATCTCTAGTTATATGCTACTTGTATACATTGTGACAACCAGAGTTGCATGAAGTTTTCAAAGAATCTAGTGTTCCATGACAGGTCGAAGCATATCGAGATCAAGTATCACTATATCAGGGATATGGTGCAGAGAGGAGCAGTGAAGCTCCTGTATGTTGCGACGGAGGAACATATAGCTGATGTATTGATGAAGCCATTGCCTAGGATGAAGTTTGAGTACTTCAGAGAGAGACTTGGTGTTCTCCGGATCGAGGCTTCCTCCCAGAGAAAGTGATGAGACCCATAGCCATTCTGACATGGTGAGAGGATTGGTTCCTTCCATGGTCAGATATAAGGGCTGAGCCATTCTGTCATGGTGGTAGGGTTTCTCCCTTCCATGTCAGATATGAGTGCTGTCCATTCTGTCAAGCAAGACATATGTAAGAGCAATTGCCATTCTAGGAATGGAGTCACCTGGTCAGTTACCAGGAACACTCAGTGTAAGAACTGAGTAGCCATTCTGATGTGTTCCCACTTGATCAGATGTAAGGGATGAACCATTTTTTTCATGGCTAAAGGATTAAGTTCCCTCCATGTCAGATGTGAGTGTTGTCCATTCCGACGAGCAGGTCAGTTGTAAGGGAAACTTCCATTCTCTAGGAGAATGGAGGCGCCTGGTCAGTTACCAGGTAGCTCAGTCGAGGAGGACTGGGGGCCATTCTGATATGATTGCTGGGATTTGTTCCCCTCATGATCAGATATGAGTGCATGCCCTTCCATCATTGTGAGCAGGATGTGTTCCCGCCTGGATGGATGTAAGTGTTGAGCCTTGTCACAGATGATAGTAGGTGTGTCCTATCATGTTGGTGACTGTAAGTGCAGTGCCATTTCACAGATGGTAGTAGGTGTGTCCTACCATGCTGGTGATTGTAAGTGCAGATCCTTTTCACAGATGGTAGTAGGTGTGTCCTACCATGCTGGTGATTGTAAGTGCTGGGCCTTTCCACATATGGTAGTAGGTGTGTCCTACCATGCTGATGAATGTGAGCACTGTGCCATTTCAGAGATGATAGTAGGTGTGTCCTATCATGCTGGTGACTGTAAGTGTAGTGCCATTTCACAGATGGTAGTAGGTGTGTCCTACCATGCTGGTGATTATAAGTGTTGATCCTTTCCACAGATGGTAGTAGGTGTGTCCTACCATGCTGGTGGATGTGAGTGCTGTGCCTTTCCACAGATGATAGTAGGTGTGTCCTATCATGCTGGTGGTTGTAAGTGCTGATCCATTTCACAGATGATAGTAGGTGTGTCCTATCATACTGGTGAATGTGAGTGCTGGGCCTTTCTGATGGGATTGTAGTTTACTACATGATCAGATGTGAGTGTTGGGCGTGCCTTTCTGACGAGTAGGTCAGATGTAAGTGCTGGGAAAAGACCTACATGAGGGTAGGCCTACAACCAGCATGAAAAAGGGCTAGCTTTGTAGAACTTCCTATGATGAGAAGAATCATGAGATAGCACCAGTGTTGATCCAGATCGAGTGATGATCCAGATCCAGTAATGATGATCTAGCAGTGATGATCCAGATCGAGTGATGATCTAGATCCAGTCCAGTGATGTTGATCCAAATCGAGAGATGATCCAGATCCAGTGATAATGTTTTATGTTGATCCAGATCGAGAGATGATCCAGATCTAGTGATGATGTTTTATGTTGATCCAGATCGAGAGATGATCCAGATCCAGTGATGATGTTTATGTTGATCCAGATCAAGAGATGATCCAGATCTAGTGATGATGTTCTATGTTGATCCAGATCGAGAGATGATCCAGATCTGACGAAGATGACTTGAAGATGAGATGATCCAGCTGATACAGAGAAGAAGACCAGTGCTGAAAATTGTGTCGAAAGAATACCTTCCTAGTTAATAGGGAGTGTTGATGTATATGTAACTTCGGAATGTATTCTTCTATGTATCTTGTGTATTGTAACCCGATGTTTATTCCGAGATGTTTCTATTATGTATTTGAGTCATGTGATCATGTCCCGATGTTCCGATCGGGAAGATTAATAATGTAAACAAGTCATGTCAAGTCATTAGGTAAGTCCCCACAGTTTTGGGGCACTTGAGTTATTATACACTAATTAAGGTGTAGGCTCGAGTAGTAATTATTAGGTTGATCCTACGTGTGAAAAGGAAATTCAAGTGAATGGATGAATATAAATAGAGAGTGAGAGTCTCTCTATTTATCACTTGTGAAATACATCACTTGCTCTCTCAAGTGTGCCGCACTTTTGGAGAAGGAAATTTTGGGCCTAGACAGAAGACAGAAGACTACTGTTGTTTTGGGAGATCTCTTACTGTTTTGGTGTTGATTCTATCTTAGATGAAGTTGCGGGGTTTTCTCCTTTATGGTTTCCCCGAGGAAAACTCTTTGTGTCTCTTGTCTCTTGTGATGTGCTTATGTTTTATTGTTGTGCTTGTTATTCTCTCAGTGAAAAGATCCTAAGATCATAATGCTAGCTTAATGTGATGAAAAACTTACAATATAAAGGATATCACAGTCCGCGATGGGAAAAATCTTGATCGGAGAAAAAAAAACTAAACAACCGGAAGGATAATGCTTTCAGCAGCCGCAACGGCGGAAGCCCGAGACTTAAGGGGCAGCGAAAACAACAACGCGATTTCTGAAAATCCAAAGCGATGATCGGAAGACTTAGTGATATGCCATTCGCAACTGCGGAGAATGAAGTAACAAATCATTCCAATGTAAAACAAAAGACCAGCCGATTAAAACAAACGCATCGGAGAAGAATAACGAAGGTAAAGCTGATTACTCTTCTGCAACGGTGGGAGCGCCAACAAAAATCTTCTGATTGAAAAACTCGAGAACAATTTCGAAGGTAATGATAAATAAAAAATGAGTAGTGGATCATTTAAAGCATTAGGAAAAAACCTTTGTGAAGAATCATTAAGCCAAATCAAAGAAGCAAATCAAACTAATATAAGCAAAAGCAGGGTCCCGAAATTTTTTGAATTTTGGGAAAATGTTGCAGCTGCAACAATTGGCGACTACCTGGTGAACTCCAGATTTCTGACTTAACTCCTCCCTAGTAAAAGACTGTCTAGGTCAAAATTGAAATCTTCTAGATGTTGGTATTCCTAATCTAGCCAACCCATACATTTAAATCATTGAGAAGCAGTTCATTCATTGGGAAAAGGTAACATCAGAAATATTTGCAAGTCTGAATAACTCTTTTGAGGCCTAATAAGTGAGATTTATTTTACCCATCCTTAGGTAGTTTCTAGCTTTGACACCATAGGATTGTAACAGATAGTAAACAGCATTATCATTTTGTTCCTCATTCCCATGCCAACTGCACTTTTGTGCCATTTGAACTTTAGTTCTTTTGAGTCCTCCATCTGCCTTTCTTTCTGAATTTTATTCAGGCTCCTCTATCCATAGTGTCCTTTTGTGTGAGAGAAGAATTTACTTTTCATCTCACGGACGGAGAGGAACTTTTGGCAATTTGAAATTCATGCTTTTGATACTTTGCTTTGATATGTACGGTTTCTTTAAGGAGTTTTGACTCTTGATAGCTTTTAGCTTTTCTGAAATCATGGCATGGGATAATTTATATATGATATACTGTTGACCTTGCTTCCTTTCTGTGGGTCCTTTGCTGTCACTTCCTTGGACATTTTAGATGTGAAATGGATGGAGCCTTGAAATAGTATTCCAGACCTCTAAATTCTAAGTTATTTACAGGGGTTAAGTAGAACTTCAATGAATACATGGCCAATTAGGAACACTGCTACTAAAAGACATTATATGTTTCAAAGCACAGTCTTTTGCTCAAGATTTTAGTTAATTAAGAACCCTGATGTTTCCATTGCAACCAAAAGTTTGCCTCTTTATTCAAAATAAAAAGAACTAGTAACAAAGCATTAAACTAAAAGAAAAACAATAGCAAAGCAATAAATCAAAAGAAAACAGCATCAAAGCATTAAAGAAACACATCAATTTATTTATGTACAAAGCAAAAGAGAAAAAAAAATGTGTGCCTGCCCTTAAAAATCTTTAATCCAACGAGTTAGAGGGCTAGGATGTAGTGTAAGACAAAATCTATCCATGGTCTAAGTGTACCATTTTTGAAATCGAACCCATGTCTACTAGTCTACAGTCATCCTCATCAGCCTGAGGAAGTTGAAGGAGCTCAGGTTGAGTGTCAATTCTAGAACTGGCCTTTTTTGAGGTATGATGTCTTAGCTTAAGCTCGGTTAGATAATTTCCCAAGACAGAATTAGCAGATTCATTACCTTCTCCCAGCTTAGTAACAGTATGCTTCATGTAAGGTTCCCTCAAAATTTTGATCCGATTAGGGGTACCCTTGAGAGGTAACCATAAATGAGACCAGTCTGAAGCAAAATAACCCTTTAATCTGGCAGACCAATATCGGTTCAAAATGAGCCCATACCCATCTGGTATGTCAGCCACCATAATGTCAATAAATTGACATATCGTGTTATTTGCAGAAAAGCGAATGAGAACATTTTTCATTTCTCCCACTACTTTGACACCTGTGCTATCTAATTGCACTACTTCCCAGGCTGTGAGTTCTGGATGTCCATTAATCTTCTTGCAAACCTCAAGTGGAATAACATTTATCGATGACCCAGAATCCACCAAAAAATTATGCACATTATGATTCGACATTTCTAGGGTCAAAAGAAAAGGTGGGGTTTCAGCTTTTTCTTCCCAACCTGGTTCTATGTCTTCTTCTCCCGGTTGGTTTTGAGTGGGTATATCTTTTTTAAGCTCCTCAATTTCTTCAATCTTTCCTTCATTAACACCTACCTATTCTTCCACAAGTTTGACAGGTTCCCTGATTGGCTCTGTTTCCTGGTTGACAGTAGTGACTTTAGGTGTTTTATCTTTAACATTCACATCCACCTGTCTCTTGACATTCTCTTGCAATTTTTTAATTTTTGAAATTATTGCATTGTCTTTAATTGTTAGGTCCAAATATTTTGTTGTTGTTGCTATGAATTCATATTTGAGAGTGTTCTCTTTTGTGTTGAAAAGTGAGACACCATCCCATGAAAACATGGTATCATTATCTTGTTTCTCTATGGTCTATTTTTTTTCTTCTTCTTTACCACTGTCTTTAGTCAATTTAGAGTCCAGCAGCTTATTCATCACCAATGTCATCGAATTTAACCATTGGGGACACTTATTTTCAGAATGAGGTTGTTGGTGGAAAGTGCAGAAATTATCCCCCCCTACCTTTGTTATATTCACTGATGCTGAATTTGGTGGAGGGATCTTCATTTGGTTGTTGTCTGCTCTTTTTTGGTAGTAAGGTTTGTAAGTTTTCTGAACTTCCCTTTCTTTCTCCAGATCTATTGTTCGGTTGGATAGTTTCTGAAACATTTTCAGCATTCCCTCAAAATCATGTGATTGTTCCTCTTTAAGTTTAGACATCAGTGAGGCTCTTCTCCTGATAGTTTTTTTCTCAGGTTGCTTGGGATAGTCTTCTATACTTTCCTTTTCAGCCTCTACCCTTTCTGCTTCTTCATAATTTTCTGCCATCGTAGGTCTGGCTTTCATTTTGGAAAACATTTCCAACTCAGGTCCTAGGGCTGAGGTATAATATTCAATTAGGACCTTATCTGAGGGTCTGTCAATTTCAGAAAAGTTCTTTAAATATGTTGAAAACCTTTGAGTAAAATGATGCACCTTCTCATCCTTCTCTTTTTTTAACAAACCAAGGCCTTTCATTAGTGAGGCATTTGTCTTTTGGGCTGAGTATTTACTTCTGAAAGTCCTTTAGAAGGTGTCCCAATCAGGAATAGAGTTTGCAGGAAAACCGAAATACCAGGATGTTGCTGCTCCTTTAAGGGTATGGGGGAACAATCTACAGACCACATCCTCATACTCCCCAGCCCTTAACCCTTCTATCGCTAAATAGAAACTTTGCAAGTGGTCTTCTATAGCAATCTTCTCATCGAGATCGAACCTAGGAAGCAGTTTTTCAAAAGCTTGAGGTAGGTTATGCAGTGGAGGTGTTAGGTTTAAAGGTGATCTAGCTCTCCAAGACGGTAGTGGGTTGGGCTGATTCACATTTATACCAGCCATGAGCACAGGTAAAAGAACAGGAGTCTGAGCAAAGAGCAACGTAAGGTGAAACCAGGCTTACTTGCTTCAAAGGTAGAAGCAAAACCTGTAAGTACTTGGGTCAGGTTAAAATATCTGCTGGTGGAGTAATCTTCGGAAAATAAGTTTTCACGGCCAGCCATGCATTGGTGGCCCTACTTCTAGCACCAGAAATTGTAGAGGCCTGGAAATTCGCAGGCAACAACAGCAAGGGATTCTCCCCAGTCAACGTTCCCAACTAGCCCGTGGCTGTTTGGTGTAGGGAATCCATCCGGTTTGCGGTCCGGCTACCGTAGGTCAAGTAACAAAACAAAAGTTTTACCGGTTGCGGCCCGGTCCACCGTGTATGTTTTGTATTTTTGACTTAATGTATGATATGCACGTGCCTAATTAACAACGCAGGGTGATAAAGACGCAAAGAGTAGTCACAATGTGATGCGCAGGTTCTTACCTCTTGTCTTAGAACTCGCAAGCATCTAAATCACATATGCAATAATAAAGTAAAACTAACTATCTATCTATATATCTATCTATCTATCCCCAGGGAGCCAAATTGTAACTTATTTATGAGTAATGTGTATTGTGCATGCATTATAAAGAGAAATTACAGATAGCTGATATTCCTTCCTACAACCCATGAACGATTTAAAGATATTTAGACAATCAGATAGCCAATTGTTTATGAACAGCATACATTACTCATGGTGGTAATTTCACAGAATAAACCAGAAATCATTCAAACAAGAACATAGGCTCTAAGAGTGAGAACGATCTCACTGTTAATTGACAAAAGCTGGAAAAATGAAATAGTTCATCTTTCACCAGTCCATAACATAGCATTTGAACGTCCCACCAAACTTTCTTCGACAGGAAAACAATAATTCTTTATTGCAAAAAAAAAGTAGTTATTCTTACAATATCTCTTTACATGTCTAACTAGGAAAAAGCCCCTTCTTCCTCTAAGTCTTCTATATTTATACAAAAAGATGAGACTGTTGGGTTGCCCACAAATAACCCTTGGGCTTCCCAAATTTTCTCCTCCCAAAACTTTCCTCAAATGTTTATAAAATCGTTACATATTACAAAAGTGAATGATTATTCACAAGGAGGGCCCGGCTTGAGTATTTAGGAATTTCTTCCATGCCAAAGCCTCAGAGGCGATGCCTTCAAACGCACAAGCTTCCAAAAATTGAATGTTTATTTCAAACTTCACGGCTTGATTCTTGATGGCCTCAATTCTGGCCGCACTCAAACGAAGTTGATCCTCCAAAAGCTGCACACTGATGGCGGAATGATCTACTTCACTCCTTAATACCTAGTGGTCGAGGGCCTTAATCTGCTGTATTTTTTCTTCTTCCTCTTGATACCTCTTCTGTAAAATCTCCACAAATGAGTTGTGGTCTGGAAAAACCTCTAGCATCTGCTCGGCTTCTACTTGGCACCGGTTATATGTAATCAGGAGCCGTCTGAAAAATTCTGAGCATGCTCCTTTTGTCTTCCTAACAGCCTTTTTGAAATCTTCTGCTGTGTTTATAGCGAACTCTAATAAGTCATAATCCTGCTGAAGGGCCGGTCGATCTTTTGAGGGCAGCTCTGCAGGATTTTCTTCATTATTTTCCAACCTTGTCATTCTTGCTATCAGGACTTCCATGACGTCCTGAGATCTATCAACAAAATAAGAGGAAGTCTCTAGAATTTCCTCTAATCGGCCATCTATTTGCAAAACTTTACATCTCTCTTCCTCTATGGCGGTTTGCATCTGAAGCATCTTGGCCTTTTGTGCCAGCACATGCTCCTTGAAGGGTTGTAGGTCAACCCGCTGCTCTCTTGCTTCTTCTAGAGTAGTTGTTAAAGAAGAAATCTGCTCTTGAAGCTTCAACTCTTGTTCTTGAGCTTGCTTCTCACTTGCCTCCAAAGTGGTCTTTTGCAGCTCTAAGCCTTCTATCCTTCCCAGTAGTTTTTCCTTCTCCACCCTAAGCTCTTGATACTCTTGATGCACTCTCTCCAGACACTCTTGTGTAGTTTCCCTAACTTGTCTCTCCACTTGGACCAGCTGCAGTTCATCCTTTGAAGACCTTATCTCTTTTTTCATGTCCTCATATTTCCTCTTCAGCTTATTGCTTTCCTCTCTCTCCTTTCTCAATGTGTCTTTCAGTTGAGCAGAGGACTTCTTGGATTGCTCCAAGTCTGTCATAATCTTGTCCACATTATCTTCAGAAGCGTGAATCAGTGCAGCTCCGACTCTAATGGTGAATCTTGGATCTCGGTCTGTTCCAAATACAACGGGCGTATCCATTATAATTTTCCTGAGCAGACCTCCTATTTCAACCTTCCTTTCCATTCTCTTCACTATCCTCTTTGTATCCTTGTCATAGAAAACAGTGTTAAAATCAGGTATTTCTTCCCCTTTCTTCTGTTCAAAGGGGACCAGCTTCAGTGTAGGGACCACAGACTGTCCAGGTGTTCTAGCAGTCAGTACTTCTGGGTCCTGAACCTCGGGGTTCTCCATGTCCTGGGTCTGTCCTCTAGCTGTGTCAGAGGCTGACTGTTCTGTCTCTGTCTGCGTCAGCTCTAGCTTCTCTGCTTCTTGCTTCTGTAGCTCCTCATCAAGCTTCTTCTTCTTTTCTTCTTCTTCATTCCTTGCATCTTCCTCTGCTTTTCTAGCTGCCTCTTGTGCAGCTTTTCTTTTCTCTTCCTCTTCTCCCTGTAGCCACCCTGCAGCTTCTTGGGCCAGCCTTTGGGCTTCCTAATTTCATTTCCTTGCTTCCTCATCAGCTTTTGCTTGTTCATCCTGCCCCTTCCCACCTTTTGTGGTTATATTCTTCTTGAAACTTCTCCTCAAGGCTGTCATGTTCAAAGCACTGCAGAAGATAGATTCTTCTCTATCCCAATGGTGGGTGTATTCGAAATGGACATGGTTTTCTTTGCAGTGTTCAGCCACTTTGCTGTGAGAATCATTTCTATGGAAGGGCATCTCACCAAAATGAAACCTTTCCAACTCTTCTACAAACTCATCTGCTTTCTTCACCCTGATAAACCTATAACTTCCTAACTTGAAAGGCAAAGGGGGATAGGCGGCCTTCCTATGTTCAAACAAAAAGCTTCCTATGCCATCCAGGAAGACTTGCCTAACTGCCTCTTTATGAATGATGTAGTCTGTGGCGTATTTGGGTAGCAGGGAGGGTGCTCTAGAGCCTCCAAACATTCTGAAGTAGAGGCCATCCTCAGTCAGATAGTAATCTGCATATTCTTCAATTACTTGCAACGCCTCCTCTGACATGCAATCACACTCCTTTAGGAAAATGAGCGTATACAAGGGCATGATGAAGTGTTCAAAAACCTCCCGGTAATGACTATGGTATTTGTGTGCCCATAGTGGCTTATATGTAGAATAAATAGGCATCCTCTCCCTGTCCCAGATACAACTTAGGCCGGGGAAAGGTTGATTGCACAATATACAATCGACGAGTATGGAACTCATGTAAAATTCAGACCTCTTTTGGGACACTCCTCCAAAAGCTGAGGCCATGCAGGCTGAAAGACTGTTTGATACTATGTTTTCCGAGTTGAAAATGGTCCCCTAGTTGGCAACATAAAAAATAATTGGCATCCATTCCAATTTGAAGAACCTGCCATGAGCTCTCCCAAAAATCTTGTTAAGCATTAAAGCTATGAACCTGTACGGGGCCCTTAAGCTTGCCATGTCATACTCTCCTGTAGGCCTGAGTCTGAAATGTTTTCCTGATAACAACATTCTTTTAAGGGTCTCAAAAAGGTCCATTCTAATGTTATTTAGCCAATCATCACACAGAAAAACTTGTGCTTCTGGCAGGTGGTAGGCCAGTGCTACATATCCTAGGATATAAGCAGCATAGCCTTGTTTGTCCACATTCTCCAGGATCATAGTGGTTACATCTTCTCAGGGCAGAATCCAACCAATCACTTCAGAGCATGGGAAAAGCTTTGGTCTTGTGGAAATCTTCATCAGTGAAGATCTCTCTATGTTGGCGTAACTTCCTTCTCCTCCAAGCCCATATCACGCACCTCTCGGCGCATGATCAACCTGTATATCTCTCCCCACCGGTACTCAGGCTCTACACCAGATATACACTTGGTGTCTTCATAGATGTATTCGGTTTTGGTAATAACTTCCACATCAGGGTCCTCTTCGACCACAAGGGCCTTCTTGTTTTTTCTCTTTGACATTTTGAGTTCGGAATCTTCCTGTTATACATGCAATTTTCATCATTAGGCCCTTTACGACTAAGTTGCAAACATTGAGGCACAATGTGCAGTGTTCAGTTACTTTGTCTATGTTTAACATCATGAAAATTAGTCAAATGAAGCACATATATGTAAGCTAACACTGCAGTCTAATACCAAAACAGTTCTATCCACAAATTTCGAGTGGGGAATAAATCTACATTAACATGAAGAAAACTTCGGCTTTCTGCGGGCGCCATGATCATCGCGCTATGGGGAATGACAGAGGGATTCATGCAAGCTGTAAATGGTGTTCCTCAAAAAAATACCACCTATGCAATCTAAGGTCGATATAACCATATGCAATGATATATCCCCCTCCACCGGCCTGGGTTCAAAACCGGCCGTGAACCGGGTCGCGCGGAACCGCGCAACGAAATACAGTTGTGGTTTGAGGACGTGGGTAGCACGAAAATAAAATAAAAAAGCAGGGGCCAACCATTCCAAACACCACTGGAAGGCCATGAAAACCTTCCCCATCAAAACATCATCATACAGGGCAGATTGGTGCAGACAGTATAACAATCGTCTGCACCAAACACCCCATTCACTAAGCGCAGGGTCGCAAAACAAAAGGCCGTGGGAAAAACTACCCTATGGGTCAAAAATCCCCCCCATTGACAGTTATGCTGCAAAATCCTCAATATATAGGCATGTAACTAACAGGCCAAGGGAAAACGGCCATGGGAAAAACCCAACCGTAGAAAAAATCAACCAAGAGTTCGAACGGAATGGGATAATGCAACGAGGAGCCTACCTGGAAACACTGCGTGGACGACGGGAATAAGGGTGGTCAAGATTCCACAGTTGAGCCACCTGGACGTGGGTACCGACAACGGGGTCCTTGCGAGCTCGAGAGAACGACAGCACACAAGAGCGACAGATCACGACAGTTGGAAATAGTCATAGAATAATCCACACGACCCCATATATATATGTGTACAAACATAAGCGGAGGGCGAAAAATATCGGACGGAGGAAAACTATGGATCGGAGGATGTAAAGATAATTCCTTCCGCAACGTCGGGTGGCCAAACCACTAATCTATCCGCGGGGATAACCGGGAGACAAATAACACGTCAGAGCTTTAAAACATCGGAGCGATAGCGGAACGGGAGCCGCAACGACGGAGATATAAAGGATATCACAGTCCACGATGGGAAAAATCTTGATCGAAGAAAAAACAACTAAGAGACCAGAAGGATAATGCTTTCAGCGGCCGCAATGGCGGAAGCCCGAGACTTAAGGGGCAGCAAAAACAACAACGCGAGGTCTGAAAAGTCAAAGTGATGATCGAAAGACTTAGCGATCTACCATCCGCAACTACAGAGAATGAAGTAACAAATTGTTCTGATGTAAAATGAAAGACCAGCCGATTAAAACAAACGCATCGGAGAAAAATAACGAAGGTAAAGCTGATTACTCTTCCTCAACGGCGGGAGCGCCAGCAAAATCTTCTGATTTTAAAACTCGCGAACACTTTCGAAGGTAATGATAAATAAAAAACGAGCAGTGGATCATTTCAAGCATTAGGAAAAAACCTTTGTGAAGAATCATTAAGCCAAATCAAAGAATCAAATCAAACTAATATAAGCAAAAGGAGGGTCCCGAAATTTTTTGAATTTTGGGAAAATGTTGCAGCTGCAACAGTATTGTAACCCGATGTTTATTCTAGGATGTGTTTGTAATGTACTTGAGCCATTTCATGCCCCGATGTTCCTATAGGGAAGTTTCTATAATGTAAACAAGTCATGTCATGTCAAGGTGGTTAACTCTCCTATTGTCTAAGGGTTAAAGTCCCCACAGTTCTGGGGCACTAGGGTTATTAGACTCACCTAGTGAAGTCGGCCCTAGTTGGGTTTTGTCAAGTCGAGAATTAGTATAAATAGAGAGCTAGCCTCTCTATTTATCACACACTCACTCACACTCGGTTGTAGCGCATAGCTGAGGAAGAGAAAGACACTAGGGCAAGGAAGAAAGAGGTTACTGCTGTCTGGAGATCATCTTACTGTTTTTGGGTTTCACTTTGGTGTTGATTCTATCTCTAAGGAAGTTATGGGGTTTTCTCCATTTATGGTTTCCTTGAGGAAAAACACTGTGTTGCTTGTCTCTTGTGTTTTATTGTTGTGCTTGTTGTTCTCTTCGTTAAATATCCTAATGTTATGCTAGCATAATGTTAAAAATATAACATGGTATCAGAGCTAACCTGAGAATAACAAAATGTGTAGCTGCAGGAACTAGGGATTCCTATTTTGTGGATCTCTCTCCATATATTTTTAGCAAAAGTAGGGTGGAATAACTCTCCTCCATAAGGCACATCTTTCTGTCAAAGCAGAATCCAATTCTGAGGTTTTTTTGTTTTGGACCCAACACCACTGCTGAAAATTAGGGATTTTCACAGAAGTGGAATTTTTCAGTGAGCCCAGTCCTGGATTGATCTCCTCCCCAAAATCAAAGTTAGGGATCAAATTCAAATAATTTGGTTGGACAAAACTCCAGAAAAGCAAAACCCTAATCTGCTCCTGAACCAGCACTATAGGATTTCAACTCCAAATCCAAATCCGACATCTTAACCTGGTAAGATATAAATATTTTGTATTTCCATTTGAGGTTCTCAGTTAATATGTCTCATCATACCAAGCTTGATGAAAATCTTGGGGGGGCTGATAACTTCCGATCCTGGAAGTGTAGGATCTCCCTGGTCCTGGAAGAAAATGAGTTGGACTCCTACATCCATGAGGAGGTTCCAGTTCCAAAGGGAGATGAGGCCAAGGCCTTACATAAGAAGAAGTTGGTTATGGAAAAGAGGATTATTGCTTATTCAATCAAGGATCACCTCATTCCACATGTGTCCTCCCTCAAGACACCTAAAGCCATGTTTGATGCCCTAACCAAACTGTTTGAAGGAAAGAACATCAATCAGAAGATGACTCTAAGGAACCAGTTAAATAATGTAAAGATTCAAAATGAGGAGACAATCCATTCATACTTCACAAGGATCTCCTAGATCAAAGAAATTGAAGCAGTAGATGAAGAAGTGGAGAATGCATAAATTGTGATGACAACCTTTAATGGCCTCCCTAGGTCATGGGATTATTTCATCCAAGGAATCTGTGCTAGAAAGAAGTTAGTCAAGTTCAGTAGACTATGGGAAGAATATTCTCAAGAAGAATCTCGGATAGCAGCTCGAGAAGAAAAGATGGGAAGTGAAGATCAATCTCTCACAGTACACTCCAAGAAAGGAAGAAGGAAAAAGCATCATCACCAAGGTAAGCATTCTCATCAGAAAAATAACATTGCAAGAAGGGATTCATCTAAACTCAGATGTTATACATGCGATGAAATAGGACATTATTCTAGAAACTGTCCCATGAATAAGAATGGATCCAAGAAGAAGAGGAAATCCAAAATAAGACATCATGCTCACACCGCTCAAGATGATGATCCTCCCAGGAAGAGAGTAAAACAAGAAAGTGAAGATGAATGTGTTTTGATCTTCGTTCTCACGGGAACTGTCACTCATGGAAGCAAAGATTGGCTTATTGATAGTGGGGCTTCCAAACACATGATAGGTTTCAAGGAATCCTTTGAGAAACTACCCAAACATAATTCACCCCATAAGGTGAAACTTGGGGATGACTACCAATATCCCATAAAAAGTAGTGGTGAATCCTCCTACAAGCTAGACTCTGGAAAGTCTATGAAAATGAAGGATGTCTTGTTTGTACCAGGACTGAAGAAGAATCTTCTATCCATATCAGCATTGGATGGAAAAGGCATGAGGGTTGCATTTGTAGTGTCCAAGTCCTCATGTGGTCAAAAGGAAAGACTATTGACGATGCAATAGTGATTGGAGAACAAGAAGGAGGTTTATACAAATCGAAGGGCCATCTAGAACAAGCTTCGGTTCATGACATAGTAGAGCCAAATGAACTTTGGCACAGAAGGCTTGCACATTTGCATTACAAAGCACTACCACTTGCAAGCAAAGTTGTTGAATGTCTTCCAAAAATTCAAGCAAAACATGAAGGGGTCTGCAAAGGATGTCCGAAAGGAAAGAATACAAAGAAGACATTTCCAAGTAGCAAGAGCAAGGAAAAAGGAATCTTGGAAATCATCCACTCCAAAGTATGCGGACCAATGTCATCAAGTTCACTAAGCGGGTATGTATATTATGTTTCTTTTATTGATGAATTTTCTAGGAAGACATGGATTTACTTCATGAAAAACAAAGATGAAGTTTTCAGCAAGTTCAAGGAATTCAAATCCTTGATCGAGAACCACATAGAAAATAAGATCAAGACCTTTCGATCAAATAATGGCAAAGAATTCACATCAAATGAATTCAAAGAATTATGCAAAGAATTAGGGATTAAGAGGGAGTTTTCCACTCCTTATAATCCACAACAAAATGGGGTTGCAGAAAGAAAGAATAGAACTATCATGGAAGTTGCAAGAGTAATGCTTCATGATCAGGATCTTCCCATGCATCTATGGGCAGAAGCTACCAGAACAACAGTGTATGTACAGAACCGTACTCCACATAGAGTACTCAAGAACAAGACACCTGAAGAAGTATTTTCCAGCAAGAAACCAGAAGTCATCCATATCAGAATATTCAGCTGTCTAGTGTACATACACATTGCAAAAGAGAAGAGAACAAAATTAGATCCTTTAGGAAAGAAGGGTATATTTGTGGGATACTCTGAAAGGTCGAAGGATTACAGAATATACTTCCCAGGATTCAAGAAGATCAACATCAGCAGGGATGTAACATTTGATGAAGAAACAGCTTACAACAAATCTAGAAAGAGACCTAATGAAGAACCCGATGAAGAAGAAGCACCCAAAATTCATGATACAACCATGAATGAAGAAACTCAAGAAGAAGATCAAGAATTTGAAGAACCAAAAAGACATATAGATCCACCTCAGGAGAAGTATCCTCACAAGGGGAAACCTACTTGGGTATGAGAAATTATCCAAGGTGCAGAAAGATATGGGGCTCCAGAAGAGAATCACAGAAAAAGAAAGAGAACCAGATCCTACTCCGGATATGTAGCCTTACTATGTGATGTTATCAATAAATAACCTTCCAACTATGAAGAAGCGACAAAACGGAAAGAATGGAAGGATTCTATGATCGAAGAATATCAATCAATCATGAAGAATGATGTTTGGGATGTTGTCCCAAGACTAGAAGGGAAGTCGGTTGTAACTTCCAAATGGATCTACAAGATCAAGCATGCTACAGATGGTATCATAGAGAAATATAAGGCAAGATTTGTGGCTCGTGGCTTCTCACAGAAAGAAGGAATAGATTATGAAGAAACCTTTGCACCTATAGCCAGATACACTTCCATCAGATCGGTACTTGCTTTGATACACCAAATGGATGTCAAGAATGCTTTCTTGAATGGTGTAGTGGAAGAGGAAGTGTATGTAGAACAGCCACTCAGTTTTGAGACACATGACAGGGAGTCTCATGTGTGTAGATTGAAGAAATCCCTGTACAGTTTGAAGTAGGCACCTAGGACATGGTACGGAAGAATTGATAGATTTCTATCCAGTTTGGGCTTTACCAAGAGTAAAGCAGATTCCAACCTTTACTACAAGGTTGAAGATGGCAGCCTAGTGATGCTCCTATTGTATGTAGATGATCTGTTTGTAACAGGTGTGGATGGGTTGATTGTTGGTACGAAGAGAAAGCTTGCTGCCGAGTTCAAAATGAAGGACTTGGGTATGATGTATTATTTCCTAGGTATGGAGGTGTGGCAGAATCCAGATGGAATCTCCCTCAGACAAGGGAAGTATGCAATAGAGATCCTGAATAGATTCAGGATGATGGACTGCAAGGCCATGACCACACCTATGGCATCGAACCAAAAGCTATTGAGGGATGCTTCATCAGATACAGTTGATAATACAATGTATCATCAGATGATTGGGTCCTTGATGTACCTGACGAACACGAGACCAGACATTTGCTTTGCTGTGAACACCTTGAGCCAATTCTTGATAAATCCGAGACATGTTCACTTGATTGCTACAAAGCATATTCTGAAGTATGTAGGAGTTACAATTGATTATGGACTCAAGTACAAGGTGAAGCAAAAGATTAACCTGGAGGGTTATGTTGATTCAAATTGGGCAGGCAGTGCCATTGATAGGAAGATCACTTCAGGGTGTTGTTTCAGTATGGGATCAGGTGTGATCTCTTGGTTTAGCAGGAAGCAATCCTATGTGGCACTGAGTACAGCTGAGGCAGAGTATGTCGCATCTTGTTCAGCTAGTTGTGAGGCAGTATGGTTGTGGAAGCTACTGTCTGATTTATTTGATCTACATATGGATGCTACTTGTATACATTGTGACAACCATAGTTGCATGAAGTTGTCAAAGAATCTATTGTTCCATGACAAGTTGAAGCATATCGAGATCAAGTATCACTATATCAGGGATATGGTGCAGAGGGGAGCAGTGAAGTTCCAGTATGTTGTGACGGAGGAAGAGATAGCTGATGTGTTGACGAAGCCGTTGGCTAGGGTGAAGTTCGAGTACTTCGGGGAGAATCTTGGTGTTCTCCAGATCGAGGTTTCCTCCAAAGGGAAATGATGAGACCCAAAGCCATTATGACATGAGAGGATTGGTTCCTTCCATGGTTAGATGTAAGGGCTGATCCATTCTGTCATGGTGAGAGGATTGGTTCCTTCGATGTCAGATGTGAGTGCTGAGCCATTCTGATGTGACTATAGGATTGGTTTCTACATTATCAGAAGTAAGCACTGAATTCCATTCTGGGAATGGAGACGCCTAGTCAATTACCAGGTAGCTTAGTCTCAGAATGGGGGGCATTCTGATATGACTATAGGATTGGTTCCTACATGATCAGATGTGAGTGCACGCCCTTTCGAACATGCATGTTGAATTGGTTCCTTGCATGTGTTGAATGTAAGTGTAGAGCCTTTTCGAACATGCATGTTGGATTGGTTCCTCGCATGTATTGAATGTATGTGCAGAGCCTTTTCGAACATGCATGTTGGATTGGTTCCTTGCATGTGTCGAATATAAGTGCTGAGCCTTTCTTACATTGGTTTTCAGATATAAGTGCAGAACCTTTCGGCATGGAGGATTGGTTCCTCGCATGGCCGAGTGTAAGTGTTGATCCTTTTCGACATTGGTTGACGGATGTGAGTCCTGGGCCTTTCTGACAGGGTTGTGGGCTATGTTACCACATGGTCAGATGTGAGTGTTGGGCGTGCCTTTCTGATATGATTATAGGATTGTTTCCTACATGATCAAATGTAAGTGTTGGGCGGGCCATTCTAACTTAATCTTAGATATAATTGTTGGAAAAGACCTACACGGAGGGTAGGCCTACAACCAGCATGAAAAAGGGATGGATCTGTAGAACTTCCTGTGACAAGAAGAATCCTGAGATAGCATCGATGAAGATTCAGTGTTGATGATCCAGCAGAGATGATCCAGATCAAGGAATGATCCAGATCTAGAGATGATGCTCCAGAGATGATCCAGATCGAGGGATGATCCAAATCCAATGATGATGATCTAGACCGAGGGATGATCCAGATCCAGTGATGATGATCCAGATCCAGGTGAAGATGACTTGAAGATAGAGATGACTTGAAGGTGAAGATGACGAAGACTCGATGATGATCCAGATGATACAGAGAAGAAGACTTGTGCTGATAAATTGTGTCGACAGAATACCTTCCTAGTTAAGAGGGAGTGTTGATTTAATTGTAAATTCGGAATGTATTCACTTGTATTTCTTATGTATTGTAACCCGATGTTTATTCCATGATGTATTTGTAATGTACTTGAGTCATGTCATGCTCCGATGTTCCTATCGGGAAGTTTCTATAATGTAAACAAGTCATGTTAAGTCAAGGTGGTTAACTCTCTTATTCTCTAAGGGTTAAATTCCACGTAATTTTGGGGAACTAGGGTTATTAGACTCACCTAGTGAATTTGGACCTAGTTGGGTTTAGTCAAGTCGGGAATTAGTATAAATAGAGAGCTAGCCTCTCTATTTATCACACACTCACTCACACTTAGTTGTAGCTCATAGCTGAGGAAGAGAAAGACACTGGGGCAAGGAAGAAAGAGGTTACTGTTGTTGAGAGATCATATTACTATTTTTGGGTTTCACTTTGGTGTTGATTCTATATCTGAGGAAGTTGCGGAGTTTTCTCCATTTATGGTTTCCCCGAGGAAAAACATTGTGTTCATTGTCTCTTGTGTTTGATTGTTGTGCTTGTTGTTCTCTCAGTTAAATATCCTAATGTTATGCTAGCTTAATGTTAAAAATATAACAATTATAATAGTAGAAACTCTTTTAGTCATAACCATGTTCCTTAATCTCACATAGAAAACTGGTAAGTTTTACTATTACATATATTGTACTATCCTAGATAAATCTATCAGCTAATAATAAGTAATAGGAGTTAATTTGTTTTTAGCAGTGAATATAGTAATCTAAGAATGTATTGAGATGAAATTGCCAAGAGAAAACCAGTACAATAAACTCAGAAACTGTGAATATCATATGTACTATGAACAAAGAATTCTACTATACTCTACCATTTTCCATTAACTTTATGGAAGGGAAACATTGTAGCATTCTTTGCAATAATACTCAGAACATAAGATCTTCCTAATATACTGGTGTTGGTAATGATTACTTGGTTCATAGAAATCCATAACGTTCTTAAAATTGTAATAAAAATATGAAGTAATTTTACAGCTAATAAACAAAATAGTTTAGAACCTGGATAATTGTATAAGGGGGACAAACACCCAAAGGAAACCATTCCTCCCAATTGTCTCCTGAAAGTAGCAAATTTTACTTGCTTTAGGACCCCCGAGCATGTTCACTGGACCACTAGGACAAAGATATTGTTTAAAATCCCACACAGAAATCTCTGCAACTTAACACTCAATAGCATACTTAACTCTCAACAATTTCACCTGATCTACCCCCTCATTGAATTCCTTGTGTGCCTGAATTTTTATTTTGTAGTAGTCACAAAGTTCATTCACTTGGAATAGAATGTAATGAGCCTCCTGCTCAATTTGATGGTATTTATAAGGTTGTCTAGGTCTTTGGGTCAGTTTTGAAATTAAATGAGCCACCTTCTCAGTTCCTCCTCTCAAGGAACATGACCACATTTTTAGGGATTTTGCTTCCCGCAACAACTAGAAAGTGAAATGCTAGTGTTGCCACTTGTCGTTCAGCCTTCTACAACTGCTCATTTTTCCTAGAGGGTTAGTGAACACTCTTTCAATAGTATCCTTTGCATAGGTGTCTCTCCATTTAATTATTTAAATAAATAAATCTTCAATTACAATCATCCCTGACCAACTTGGTCATAAAAGCTTACAATAAATTTTAGCATAATATTTTCTCACAATAAATAAAAATATTTATTTTTCAGTTCTAGGTGGGTTACAAACACCCCCCCTTAATTTCAACATCGTCCTCGATGTTGCTTAAGTTTTTTCTAAGTCTTTGTGGAACAGAGATGGATATTCCTCTCACATATGACTCTCCAATTCCCAACTTGCTTCATCTGGACTGATGTGTTTCCATTGCACCTTTACTTGTCCAATCATGTGATTCTAGAGAAAAATTTCCCTCCTATCGAGAATATAGTCTAGTTCCACCTGAAAATATCCTTTGGGTTCTACTTGAATAACATTCCAATGGATCACCTAAGTAGCATCGTGCACATACTTTTTCAATATGGAAATATGAAATACATTATGTATTCTAAGATTAGGTGGTAAAGCTGTTTGATATGCCACTGGTCCAACTCTTGCCAATATTTCTAATGGTCCACAATACCTGGGTGCTAATTTAGCACAACTCCCCAAATTAAAGGAGCTCTTTCTGGGTTTTACCTTGACAAATACATGCTCACCTACTTGGAATTCTTTCTGAGTCCTTGTAATCTCTACATGACTCTTTTGTTTGTCCTATGTAGTTTTCAGATTGCTTTGTACCTGTTTCAGTGTTAGTTCCAGTTCTTTAACAAGCCAGGTCCTAACATCAACCTGTCAACTGGATTACTCCATGAAATTGGAGTATTATATTTCCTACCATACAATATTTCAAAAGGACTAAGTTTAGCTGAATCTTGATAATGATTATTATACACAAATTTGACTAAGTGCAAATAATCTTCCCATTTCTTGGGATAGTCTCTAACAGACATTCATAACATGTCTTCTAGAACTTGATTAACTATTTATGTTTGTCTGTAACACCCCACTTTTGAACCCATTTGCATGATGCATATAATGTAATTAATCGTGGTGAGGAGCTAAAGGCAAAATCCCCGCCATCGATTTGGTTGTGTATATTTCGGCAATAGGGATAGTTGCCCATGGTATATCGTGCTATTTGGCACATTATAGTTTGGCATCATGTAAACATGCACATAAATTAAAATAAACCTACAGCCAGCTACGACGGTGCAACATTAAAAATGAAAAGGGCATGATTCCAAAGGATAAGGGTGGAGGATGTCAAACCTTGGACTATGGGGGGGGGGTGAAAATCCATGTGTTACCACCTTGTTTGATTTTCCATCTTCCCTTGTCTCATCCAACCACTTTAATGTCTTGTTGAGTAGTTGAGGCAGTTATGGCTGGGAGTGGAGTGTGGCAGGACTGTCAGTCCTTTCCCATGCGTACACTCCACCAGCGAGTTGACCTCACGTTGGAAGCAACCTCCACGGCCATTCTCTCCATGATGCCACTCTTTCCCTTGTCTATTCACTCTCACTAAGGGACGCGCAGGAGGAGGTCGGTTCATTTTTCCTCACGCATTGGTTGGGGGATTCTTCTTTTGGTTTTGTGCATGCAGCGAGCTGGAAGAGCGGCCTCAAGGGCACAATTTCTATTGTGTATGTGAAATAGTCGTGGTTTTAATCCATGATTCCGGCTTGTTGTTGGTTTAACCCATGATTTGGGTTGCTGTCATTCTTCCCCTGATTTTTGGATGTCATTCAGAGTCCGATTTCTTCTTCCATTTCGGACTGCCCATTACATTGGGGAATTCTGTGTGCTGTGGGCTCATGGATGTTGCTTGGTTGTTGATTGCCACATCTCGTTAGCTGAGTTTTCCTCTGTCCACGCTGGGAGTTTGGCTTCTCCTCTGTTTTGAGACTGTGTAAGGTTTCCATAGTTTTCATTGTAAGTTTGGGTTGTTGATGTACCCTGGTTTTGGGTTGTTGTTGAGTTGTTTTGGCCACGCTAGGGCCAAGAACAACCCTGAGTTGTCTTGTGGACCTGAACTATACTCCACCCTTTGTTTGGGATTGTTACCCGGTTGTCTTTTCCTTCTTCACAGAGCTGTGAATGGGTTTTTTTGCTGTGGTATGCAGTGGTTGGTCTTCGGGCTGTTGTGAGTGGGATTAGAGGCTGGGTATGCATGAGAAGACTGGTGTTGAGGCCACCATCTTGGCATTTAGCCTGTCCTAGCTCCTTCATGACTTGGTAAAACCCTACTGTGTGGGCTTGGCTGATTGGAAAACCTTGGCTATGTGTAAGCCTGCATTGACCCCTATTCCTTGAGGAATCATGCCCAGCTCGAGGGTGGAAGCATTGCTGAGAGATTGATGAGCATGCTGGCCTATGGTTGGGTGGAATGTTGCAATGACGTAGCTGGTTGCGGGGCTATTTCTTCATCAAAATATAAGTACTCCTGACTGTTTCATCTCTGCAGTTATATCTATTGTTTCATGAATTATGATGAACATGTTGAATGTTGAAATGTTTATGTTTGCTTCCGATGAATGTTGAGTAACCATGCATCTTTATATGATGTATTATGCGTCTTGGTATGTATTATGTTTAGGATTTTTAATTTCAGCATTGATATCTGTTCATGGGGTTGTTTTCCTGTATGATTGGTGTTAGTAGCGTCCTCTTCAACGGTCGAAGGGTCGGGGACGTTACAGAGTGGTATCAGAGCTAATGTTGCAGCATGGGCCTGAATGGGCCATGAGAATTAGCGACAGAGGTAGGTTTCCCTCCGCCCAGCAGAAGAGAAATGAGAAATCAGAGAAGATGACAGGAAAATTTCTGAAATTTTCCTAAGTATGGAAATCATCGGATGGCTTAGGCTGAAGCCCACCCGATACGTCAAAGGACTTAGCCAGAAGCTCCTCCGATGCATCGGATAGCGTAGGTGGAAGTCCACCCAACGAGGGACGGTCGGAAGGAATTTTCAAAAAAAAATTCTAAGTGTCAAGACCGTCAGATCGTCGGAAGACTTAGTTGGAAGACCCTCCGATACAGACCCTGGCGATGGCGAGAGTTAGAGGAAGTCTGATCCGACGAAGCAGATGGAAATATGATGAAGGCGCCAATACGTCAGCCAAGTTGGCAGGTTTGAGCCGCAACGGCAGTAGCAGACAGTACATGATTGAGCCGACATGGGTGAAAATTCAAAAATTTTCTAAGTGTTGAGATCATCGAAAGGATTCAGTTGAAGACTGCCAAAACGTCGGCACATTTAGATGGAAGGACCTCCGATGTCGTCGGAAGCCGGAGCAGCAGTTGCAGCAAGAAGCTTCACGAGAAGTATTCTGATGCAGCGGCGGCGGAAGAAGAAAGGAGAGGCTCGCCAGAAGAGAGCCGCAACAGCGGAAATGAAGAGGTGTTGAGAGCCGATGCCAATGGGTGAAATAAGCCAACAAAGAGGAAAATTTTGAAGACTTTGAAAACTTGAAAATTTCTCTAAGTATGGAAACCGTTAGCGAAATTTAGCTGTTTGAGCAGTCGATGCGGTAGCAAGCATCGGATAAAAATAGAAGATTGTATCGCCGATAATTAGAGGATGAGGTTGGCGAAGCAACGACGAAAGATAAGAGAAATTTTCGGTGGAGATCTTCTGAAGATTGCCGAAACGTCGATGAAGGATAGCCAATCGAGCAGCCGATGCGGCGGCGGAAGGAAGAAGAAAAATTTCAGAAGGAAATTTTTCTAAATACAAAAAACATCGGAAAAATTTAGAGGATTGGACCGCTGACATGTCAGATGAAAGATGAAGATCAGACTGTCGAAGTGTCGGAAGCTTAGAGAACTAGCCATCCGACAGGTAGAGGATTTGATCGCCGACAAAGTCCAGAAGCATAGATGAACGGACAGCCGATAGGCCGGGAGAAGCTAGTTGTTTGGTCCACCGATGCATCAGGAGAAATTAGTTGTTTCAACCATCGATGAGTTGTTTAGTCATGGAATCCATAGACGGTTTACTGCCCGATGTTGCGGATGTCTAAGGAACTATCCACCCGATGGATAGTGGTTCTGGTCACCGACGCAGCAGAAAGGATTGTGGTTCGGATCGCTGATACAGTGGAATGTTAGGTGTTTTGAATGTAGGGTGTCGAAAAAATTGTTGGAAAAGGGTCCGATTGGGCCAAAGGAAAATTTTGAGTTTTCAGTGGGATTTCTTAGCATATTTCAGCAATTTTTCAGTGGGATTTTCAGTTTTTTTTACTGGGCTGAAAAGGAGAAAGATGGCAGCGATCTTATGCTCTAGATTGCATGAAAATCAAAGATTTGCAACAACAACAAAAAACGAGGGCACTTCCCTTGACTCGCCCTGCAATGGCGGAAGCCACAAGGGGGCAAGCCCCCTTGCCCCCATCATCCCCTGAGACAGTCATTCTCGTGAAAAGAAAATTCTATGTTTGGGAAAATTAGTCAAACCCAGCATTCATAAAAGATGAATGGAGCATGGGGATAGGCGTTGGAAAGCTTATCCGGTAGGGAACAAGGGAAAGCCACCAGAGTTTGAATGAGGAGCAGAAAAGTACTAGTGGTTGTTTTGACAAACAATGTTGCTGTCAATATGGATGATTATCTGGGAATTGCATGCCTAGAGGTAGCAAGACCATGAATTCAAACCAGCTGCTGTGTGGAAGAGGAGTTCCATGTGAGGATTTGGGACTTGAAAAGGGAAGTTCCCTTAAACCCTATCTTGCTGATTATAACTACATTTCCTAAGTTTTATACCTGAAATGTATGAGGATATGTATTGCATGCATAGGATATTACATATTGGTAAAAGTAGTGGGAATTATACATTTATAATAAACCACTAATGGTAAATATTGCATTGGTGTTGGAATTAGTGGAAAAACCAACGACAACATGGACTTGGTTGAATATGTTGTTGATGCTGACAAATGTGACTAGCAATCTTCTGGAGGAAGGGATAAGGAAACCAGTCCATAATCAAAAGTTGGTGAGCAAATTCTGCAATCCTCTGCAAGATGCCGACCAAATTGGTCATGCCAAGGGTGTAAGTAGGACCCATGAAGGTAAGAGTTTGATTATGACAAATTCCATGGAGTGGTGAAGGTAAGAGACCTCATACCATATGGATATTTGAATGTTATACTACATCCATATAGAAATGTGTCATGCATGTATATAGCTTAGTAGGTACTGATGATCTTGATTGTAGTAATGCATCCTATATGAAGTATTCATGGTTAGGCCATGCATGGTATGTTGAATGCATAGTATTCCTGAATCAATGCAAGGTAGCATTGAATGGATATGCATTGAAAAGATTTTATGAATCTTGTAGTCATGCATTGAACGGATGCATATAAAGGGTGTGAGTGACTGATTGCATAAGTACAGGTGCAAATGTTGTGATTTATTTCATGAATGCATTGAGACGAGTGCATGTGATATTATGAATAACTAATGGCTGAAATGATGAATTGATGACAATTCAGGAACCATTTCAAAGGCTATTATGAACGCAGGATAGTAAGTGCATAAAGAGGATAGTCATGATCAATTGGCTGTCGGAAATGCTCTATGGAAGAGCAAGGTGGTATAAATGATACGCTTGTGAAGTAAGGAGTATCTACACATTTCATTTAATTACATGAATGATGTGACTATACCTTGCAAATGTTAGTATGATAATGATTGCGTGAAGTAAATGAGTTTTGGTAATATTGATGTGATTAACAGCTGGAAGTATTTGAATTTTATAAATTCTGAAAATGCTTTAGTGATGGTTGCAGCAATGAAAAGGTTATATGCATCTAGACTTACTAGGTGTTTGGTTGATTGAAGCTAAGGTTTCAGGTAGATTATTTAGAGCATGGCAATGAGAGTAATACCATGACAAATGCCGGAATCTACCATGTGAAAGAGCCAAACCTGATGAGAAAAGTCTCATGGCTGTGAAAATAGTTGGTATGCATAATGGGTTGTTAAATTTGAATTGTGAATTTCGGATTTAAGAAATTGCTGACAACTACTAATCACTATTGGCTTGCATAAGATTGTGTCAGGAGGACGCATTGTAAGTGGGTATTCATGTTATGCTAGTAAGCATAAAATTATAATGGGAATAGTAGTACTACTTACAAGAGACCCACAAATGAGGATCACCTCATTGCTAAGCAAATCAATTTCTGTAGTAGACAGAGTTGCAAATTCCTATTGAATTTGATTACTAATGTCATTGCTTGGTTATGGAACAATCAATTTGGATTGTATTTTTCAGATAATGATTGACTATTTGGCTATTTGATGAATGTTCCAGGGGTACACACTGCAGGAAGATCATTTGTGATGGCCTGCAGGAGCCAAACTTCATGGGAAGGTTTTCCCTTATCTTGGAAATGGGTTTCGGGTGAAACTCCATTGGACATTTTGGAAATGTCTCATCTGCACTACATGTTTGGTAAGCAACATGAGTGAGATGGTATATATTATGTCGGTAAGACATGTGTGGATATGAAATGTAAAAAGGAGTTGGGATGGCTAACCGAGGGACTGTCAACTCAGAGAAGGGAGCCCCATTCCTCCTTAACGAAGGAATACTGCGTCGACAAATGGATAAGTGTTCTATGACCCTTGCTAATAATATGCATGTCAAATTATTAAAATTCCATATGCAGAACATGTTTTGATTTTATTTCCATTATGACCGATTGTTTGAGTATGAATAGGGCCTACATGGCTCACATCGGAAAGGGGTGCACACTTTCCTGATGTCGGATTATGAAAGGGTTTTCAATATTGATTACACCCTAGGGAATGGACGTACTCCTGGTGTCTCAATACTTGATAGTGAATGATATGAAATATGATTACAGTTTTAGATTAATAATGCTGATGAGTTTGCTTATATTGCTTGTGTTGACAGGCTAAATAGATGTAGTTGGGTGTTGCACCCTAAAGAGAAAAGGAAAATGGTTGTTGTGATGGGTTACGGAGTAAGGGTTATTGTTGATATAAGTGTATGTTGGTATAAGTGTATTGTTGATATAAGTGCATGTATTATTGTTGATATAAGTGTATGTTGGTATAAGTGTATGTTGGGATGTTTTATGCCTGGGGATCCATAGTAGATCTTGGACCTAGAAATGGTCATGGTAAAGTTCCAAGCCCAGTTGACATGAGGGTGTACTAGCTGGACATTAATTATTTGATGTTGTGGAGTAGCCTGCGTGCTGACCTAACATCCAAGTCCATAGGTGATCCCAAGGCTTGCAAAGCGAAGCAGGATCTTGTGGACCAACGAGGAAACTCATAATACAGATAAGTATTGGATTATTTTTCCTATGAATGTACATGTGTATATGATTTGGTTATGATGTTTTAAGCTCTTGTTTAAGAGATAAAAACTGAAGAGAATAAACTAAACATGTGAATCTATTCAATGTTTGGATATAGGTATCGTTGGGAGTGAAGACTATGGGAGCATGTGGACATGTGACTGTCCTGGAGAGCTCGGAATGAGCGGTAATGAAAAAGGTGCTAGTAAGACTGTGGAGGTCCTAGCAGCCGAGACAAACCATGTGGAGAGACTCCATGGTTTGGAGGTCTGGAATAGACCGAAGACACTAAGTGTCATGACCAAGAGGGATTGGTCCAGCATTCACGGTGAAGTGAAAGAGGCTGAGAGAATCAAAAGCCACAGCAGTGGTGTGAGTTCCAGGATGGAACAAAACAAAGAGGGGAAAAACTCTTACTGCTCTCTCTTTCCCTTTTAATTATATATATATACATATTTATGCATTGTGAAAACAAAAGATTGTTGAATGCATGTATGAATGAAAATGGAATGTGTGTATTTGCTTAAAGTAAATTGTGAATGCTGGAATAGTTAATTCCCTGCCCAAGAATGGACATGAATGAGCTCGTGTGCCTATTGGGAAGGCATGAAAAATATGAAAGTCTCCTTGATGAGACTTGGACTGTCATGCCAATTGGGTAATTAACTGACTGGTTTTAATGTCTATATTATGCTTGCTCTGACAGAATTTCAATGGTGCATTTCACAGGTGAGAAAAGTGAAGCCTGGTGGTGCACATTGATCATGGCAGCAGATCAAAAGTTGTTGGACTTGGCTAGAAGTCTCCTTCAAATGATTGCCAAGACCCAAGAAAATCTTGGAGAGATTCTCAAGATACAGAAAAGGCAGAATGAAATGAACCAGCAGATTTTGCAAGACTCTATTGGTTTGCAAAGGGAGGTGAAAATCCTTCTGGGAGCAATCGGCAAAGGAAAGGAAGGTGGATCCATGATGGGGCATGCGTCCAAGTGACCCGTTAAGAAATGGTCCAGGCATGAAGACTCAAAGGAAATTGAGCAGGTAAAGATGAAGCAGCCAGTGAAATGCTGGGAATGCGAAGAACATCATTTATGCCGGGACTGCCCAATGAGGGAACATGAAGAGGGAAATAGCCGCAAAGTTCCTAGACTTCGGGATAAGCTGAAAGCTGAGAACCAACAGGAGAATTTCATGGAAGCAGGGGGGGCTTGGTATTGAACGTTCAAAGTAAACAATTGAACGTGGGACAAATCTGCAAAATTTTGAAATTTTGATGTGCAATTGTATATGTATTGTATATGTATTCCTATGTAATGGAACACCGAGGACGGTGTTATTCCAAGGGGGAGGGGAATGCAACACCCCGGTTTTGACCCCATTTTCATGATGTATATAATGTAATTATTCATGGTGAGGAGCTAAAGGAAAAATCCCCACCATCGATTTGGTTGTGTATATTTCGGCAATAGGGATAGTTGCCCATGGTATATCATGCTATTTGGCACATTATAGTTTGGCATCATGTAAACATGCACATCAATTAAAATAAACCTACAGCCAGCTACGACGGTGCAACGTTAAAAATGAAAAGGGCATGATTCCAAAGGATAAGGGTGGAGAATGTCAAACCTTCGACTATGAGGGGGGGGGGGGGGGGGAAAATCCATGTGTTACCCCCTTGTTTGATTTGCCATCTTCCCTTGTCTCATCCAACCACTTTAATGTCTTGTTGAGTAGTTGAGGCAGTTATGGCTGGGAGTGGAGTGTGGCAGGACTGTCAATCCTTGCCCATGTGTACACTCCACCAACGAGTTGACCTCACGTTGGAAGCAACCTCCACGGCCATTCTCTCCACGACGCCACTCTTTCCCTTGTCTATTCACTCTCATGAAGGGACGTACAGGAGGAGGTCAGTTCATTTTTCCTCACGCACCGGTCGAGGGATTCTTCTTTTGGTTTTGTGCATGCAACGAGCTGGAAGAGCGGCCTCAAGGGCACGATTTCTGTTGTGTATGTGAAATAGCCGTGGTTTTAATCCATGATTCTGGCTTGCTATTGGTTTAACCCACGATTTGGGTTGCTGTCATTCTTCCCCTGATTTTTGGATGCCGTTGAGAGTCTGGTTTCTTCTTCCATTTCGGACTCCCATTACATTGGGGAATTGTGTGTGCTGTGGGCTCGTGGATGTTGCTTGGCTATTGATTGCCACATCTAGGTAGCTGAGTTTTCCTCTATCCACGCTGGGATTTTGGCTTCTCCTCTGTTTTGAGACTGTGTAAGGTTGCCATAGTTTTCATTGTAAGTTTGGGTTGTTGATGTACCCTATTTTTGGGTTGTTGTTGAGTTGTTTTGGCAACGCTAGGGCCAAGAACAACCCTAAGTTGTCTTGTGGACCTGAACTGTACTCCACCCTTTGTTTTGGATTGTTACCCGGTTGTCTTTGCCTTCTTCACAGAGCTGTGAATGGGTTGTTTTGTTGCAGTATGCAGTGGTTGGTCTTCGGACTGTTGTGAGTGGGATTAGAGGCTGGGTATGCATGATAAGACTGGTGTTGAGGCCACCAGCTTGGCATTTAGCGTATCCTATCTCCTTCATGACCTGGTAAAACCCTATTGTGTGGGCTTGGTTGATTGGAAAACCTTGGATATGTGTAAGCCTGCATTGACCCCTATTCCTTGAAGAATCATGCCCAGCTCGGGGGTGGCAGTGTTGCTGAGAGATTGATGAGCACGCTGGCCTATGGTTGGGTGGAACGTTGCAGCGACGTAGCTATTTGCGAGGCTAGTTCTTCATCAAAAGATAAGTACTCCTGACGGTTTCATCTCTGCAGTTATATCTACTGTTTCATGAATTATAATGAACATGTTGAATGTTGAAATGTTTATGTTTGCTTCCACTGAATGTTGAGTAACCATGCATCTTTATATGATGGATTATGCGTCTTGGTATGTATTATGTTTAAGCTTTTTAATTTCAGCATTGATATCTGTTCATGAGGTTGTTTTCCCATATGATTGGTGTTAGTAGCGTCCTCTTCACCGATCGAAGGGTCGGGGACGTTACATTGTCCATCCATTTGCGGATGATAAATAGTACCAAAATTCAATTTAGTATCTAGTCCTTTAAACAATGACTTACAAAAATTACCAATATACTTAGGATCTCTGTCAAAAATTATTACCTTCGGAATTCCATGCAACCAAAAAAATTTCCTTCATAAATATGTCAACAATGTTAGCAGCCTTATGAGTTTTTTTAATAGGTATAGAATGGCTTTCCTTGCTTATTTTTTCTACCACTACCATTATAGAATCATTTTTGTTTCTGATTTTTAAGTAATCTAGTTATAAAATCAAGACTAATAACTTCCCATTTCCAATTTGGAATTGGCAGTGGTTGCAAAATACCTGCTGGGTGTTGATGATCAGCTTTAACTTGTTGACATTATATATGCCTAGATAAATATTCATCAACTTTGTCCTTCATATTAGGCCAAAAATACTCTTTTCTTAACATTGTTATCATCTTTTCACCCAGGTGTCCGGAATAAGGAATTTTATGTACTTCATTTAAAATCGGCAATTTAATTTCTAGTATGTTAGGCACATAAAGTCTGTTTTTATACAGCATTAATCATTTTTCATTTAAACTTTAATCTGTCTTCAAATTTTCAGATTCATTATCAGTTACTTTTTTTCTTAGATTTTGGCATTCCTTGTCTATTTTTATTCCTTCTTCCAATTTATCATCTAATTTTGTTTTGTAACTGCTAATGGAAGCTATAAAATTCGTTATTGCATTTCTACTTAAGGCATCATACACTTTGTTTTCCTTTCTTTTGATGTGTTTGACATCAAAATCATGTTCTCTAAGGAATGCTAACCATCTAGCTTGCCTTGCATTCATATTTTGATGATGAAACACATATTTTAATCTTATGTTATCAGGCATTAATAGAAATCTTTTACCAATTAGATGATGGTGCCACATTTTCAAAGCATGAATTATGGCAATCAACTCTAAATCATACGTTGCATAATTCCTTTCACGTGTTTTTAGCTTCCTTAATTCATAAGCTATTACATGACCTTCTTGTGTTAGTACTCCACCCAAACCATCATTGCATGCATCAATGCACACAACGAAATCCTTGTCTGGATCTATAAATTTTAGTATAGGTGCAGTAGTTAATAATTCTTTTAATTTATTAAAACTTTCTTCACACTTTTGATCCCAGAAAAATCTTTTTCCCTTTTTCTACAACGATGTTATGGGATTCGCGATCTTTGAGAATCCTTCTATGAATTTCCGGTAATAACCCATAATTCCCATGAATGATCATACATCTATTACATCTTTGGGAACAGGCCATTCCATTGTCTATTTATCTTATCCGGTTCTACTTATATTCCTTCTTTGGATATCACATGACCTAGATATTGTATTTTATCTTTGAATAATTTGCATTTACTGAATTTTTCATTATGTTCTCTTAGAACTGTAGTATTATTTGCAAGTGTTCATCATGATCTTCTTTCATTTTTTAGTAAATTAATATGTCATCTATGAATACGACTACAAATTTATGTAAGTATTTACTTTAGACATTGTTCATTAAGCACATAAAAGTCGCAGGAGCATTCGTTAACCCAAAGGGAATAACTACAAAATCATAGTGCTCGTATTGGGTTCTGAAAGCAGTTTTAAAAATATCTTTGTCTTTAATTATGACTTGATGATATCCAGATCTCAAGTCTATCTTTGAAAATATCATCTCTCCGCGTATCTGATCAAACAAATCATCGATGCAGTGCAAAGGATATCTATTTTTAATTTTCATTTTGTTTAGTTGACGGTAGTGTGTACATAGGCGTAATGTACCGTCTTTGTTTTTAACAAATAGGACGGGTGATATACAAGGGGATACACTTGGTCTTATAGAATTTTTTTCTTTCATTTGTTGTAGTTGTAATTTTAATTCGTTAAGTTCTAAAATGTTCATTCAATAAGGAGCCTTTGAATTTGGTACAACTCCTGGTACTAACTCAATAATAAAATCCAAATCTCTCTTTGGAGGTAATCCTGGAATTTCTTGCGAGAAAACATCTAAGAATTTTTGTAAGATTGGAATATCATCAAATTTCAGCTTATCTTCTTTGTCCATGTGTTTGTTATTTATTATATGTACAACAAAAACTTTACATCGTTTCCATATATCCCTTTTCATTTGTAATGCTGATATTTTTCAAATAGAAACTTTCGTAGGTATCCCCTTGATTGTAATTATTTATCCATTATCATTTAAACAGGTAAATGTTTTCACATAACAATTTAAGACTACTTGATGTCTTTCAAGCCAATCCATACCTATTAGAATATCATAATACCCTAACGGTAATACATTTAACTTTACTTGATTTTTAAACAGACTCATAAACAATTCATAGCTTTCGACATAATTAACTACTTTTCTTTTGGTTCATGTAGCTAACTGAACCAACCAATATTTTTCAAACTTTTTCAAAGATAAATTATATTTTTCTATTATGCTAGGTGACACATAACTTAAACTAGCCCCTGGGTCAATAAAAATTGAAACAGGCTTGTTTCATATCATACCTTGTATTTCCACCATGGAGGTTTGATGATGAGCATGTCGATTCTCCAAGGCTGCATTGATTCTGGGAATTTCATTTGCTATGTCACCAATTGTTTCTTCCTCCTGGATGGTATGCACATTACTAAAGTTCCCCTTTCTGTTCAGACAATACTTTGCATAATGAGGTCCTTGACATTCCCAACACTTTACAGGTTCTTTTCATTGTTTTTAACATAATTATTAGGAATGTCTCTTCCTTTTGGTGATGTAATGTTCTATAGTGTTTTACCTTTAAAATCTATTCCTTGATAATTATTCTTAGAAAAATTCTTAGAATTATTTTTGAAGCTTTTATTAGGCTTAAAACCTTTTCTTTTCTGATCAAAGTTACTGGTTCTCTTACTTTTTCAGTTAGGTGTGTTATCTTTCTTATTCTTACTTTGTTCGTAACAGAAGTTAGCTTTTCTCATTGCCTCTTCAAGGGTCTTTGGATTATCAAATTCAATTCTATCCTTGAAGCTAATAGGAAAACAACTTAGAAACCTCTGTATCTTAGGATTTTCGTCAATTATGTACAGTACATATATTAATAAACTTAAAAATTTACTACTTAACTCTTTCATTGACATTGAACCTAGTGTAAGTTCATAAAAATATTTAGCTCTTTCTTCATAATATTGTTCAGATAATAAATTCCTTTTAAAGTATTTTTTAAAGATTCTTCAGGTTCAATTTTTTTCTTTAAGGTTTTTAACTCTTTTTATGTCCTGCCACCGGATGTCAACCTTTCCGGTTAGGTTGTATATATCTATCTGGGATTTCAGTCTATTGGAGTAGTTATAAATCTGAAAGTATTTTTTCATACCCGATAACCAAGCCTCGGCTTTTTCACGCTTGTCCACTTACCCGTTAAACATGGGAGGTTTTATATTTTTAAATTATCCTAATATCTCTTCATAAGGTTTATACTTCCTCTTTCTAGGACTTCTGTCTCTTTCACTACTTTCACTAGTGTATTTATACTTTTCTTTGTGCAACCTTAATTTAACTCCTGAAAAAGATTTACTTTCAATATCATAAATCTTTAATTTCCTACGGGTGAATCCACGGACCTGGGTAACACTTTTTGGCAAGCGCATCTTGCCAAAAACAAAAAAACATACCTCGGTCGAGGGCTTTATAAACCCTCGACCGA
>LPNX010845129.1:4420-22804 GCA_001517045.1 Pseudotsuga menziesii
AACTTGCCAACTATGGCACAATCTGGTGGAACATTGGATCTATCAAACCTTTCACTCAGGCTAAAGAAACTAGCCTCATTTCTTTGGACGCTCTACAAATGAAATAGTAATGGTAGCAGGTCATTATTTTTAAAACCGTTTTTTATTGTATGGTCATTATCTTGCTTGTTGGAGGTGTGCCTGCCAGTGCCTTAGAAGTGGTATTCTCCTTATCTTTCATTTTCTATCCTGACACGTGCCCAAAACATGTCATGCGTTTTAGGACACATTAAAACTCATGTCCGACATTTGTCAGGTCATGTCACATGCCGACCTGTTGGACACGGACACAGATGCCTATATGGCTGTGTCATGTTTCATAGCTTTTTATGCATTTCGAATAAAATTGTATCTTGCTGGAGCCGACCAATAATCTTAGCTTTCTACCTCTATAATTAAATGAAACACAATTGAACCCCTTGAAAGGAACCTAACTGACTCATATAAATTATTTAACAATAATGTACTAAATTCAAATAATCTTTTTCAGTACCTTGTAGCCTGAGTTGGAAAGAAAGAGACATGAAAAATAAAAGACGTGACCTGCAACTAGGATTTATGTATGTTGTGGTTTCCAGAATATCCATAATAGGGTGTTGTATTCATTTGGACATAATCCCTGATTCTGCCAAACCTAACTCAATCAAGCTTTCATAAAAGTCAATGTAGTTTCTAAATACCTATTAGAAATTTATCACCAATCCCTACAATCAAAATCATAAATAGAGAAACTCAAACCTTGAATATAAGGGAAATCTGGAATTTGTGGTGTTATATCATCAAAGGCAAGTTGTGTAACACCTTCAATGTATACTGAAGGAAACACCTTGTTGCTTGGCCTTCTGCACACATGATATTTAGAAGATTATAGTTTATACAGACCTCTTGAAAATCTGTTGGGAAAATGGGTTTAAGCTTTGCACATTCAGTTCTTTGATGAAAACCATATTTTTCTTAACTTTTACCTTGACAACAATGAATTTGAAGAAAGAAACCATTGGGCATATTTCTGCCTAGTACATAATTCTCCAGGCTGAAGCATGTGGTCCCCAAAAGCTTATTGGTGGTAGGAGATGGAAGCATGTGGCCTCCATTTTTTCCGCAACTCTACTTCTACATCTTACTTGAAGAATACTACCCTCTTGGAATGTCTTCAAGCCTATGTTTGTGGCCCATTCCAATAATCAACCCAGGGGGCTAAGAAGGACTTCTTATCATTATTATATTGAAATGGAAAAGTAGGTACCTCTATACAATGCTCTTTCTCCTTTGTTTCCTTGTTGGAGTGTTTTGTGTCTTCATGTACTGCTGCCTTTTCATCGGTTGGTGCATTTGTTGCTTTGTTTCCCTTGATATTGGCTATCCATGTTTTTGTTGGCTTGCCATTTAGATTCCTAGGTTGAAGCTTAAGAATGATCTTCCAACACTTGTCCCAAATTCCAATGTCCACCAATTGTACAATGATTGTAGTAATTCTTTCCATTGTCCTCCTTAAGGTTACTCTTTACTTTTTACTACTTTGAGAAAGAGTTCCAGATTCTTCCTTTTTTTTTGTCAAGTACCTATTGCTTCCAACAACAAATATCTGAACAATGTTTACTCTTGCCACACATTAAATAAGGATGAGAGAACCAACATTGGTTTTCCTTATGACCTTTTTGTTGGTAACAAAGATAAGTAATAGGAAGTTTATGCTTTGCATACCTTTTTAGGATAATATTTTTTAACTCGTGCAAGTCTAGTCAGTTTTTTTCATACCCTTCCATGGGGTCGCTTCCTTGGTCACATGGAGGGGTGATGAGAGGCCTTCTCCTTCTTTAGATTGCTCTTCACTCTTTGGTGACGTTGGGTATTCTTCCTAGGCCCTCACAATAGCAATCTTGGTGGCATTTAGTCCGTTTCTACCATGCTTTGCTATAGCAATGGCTTACCCTACTTCCCATTAGGATGAATAGTTCCTTGAACTATAGTGGAGCCTTCTCCTATAGTCAAACACACCACTTATATACCCTAGACCTCCATACTAAAGTTTGCGTTCTACCAATTCTTAGATTTATCTATTATAAACTAGAAATATGAAAAGCAAAAAGCAGTTTGAAATTTTGAATGACTCTTCAACTCTAGACTTCAAATCAAAAGTCAAAATACCTTGACTATGTCAAGGTGTCAAACATATTTTTCCAAGATTGAAAATACATCTTCAACCTATTGGCCTTTATTGGAAAGGCATAACCTAGCATAGTGTTATTGATATACATGAGTGTATGATATAAGGTCAAACAATGATCATGTCACTTTTAACTTGATTTCCAAATCTTCTATTTGAAAACAGTCAATTTGGATTTTCCCTTTTATCCATTAAGTAACCAAGGAGGAATCCCCATATACTAGTAACTACAATCTGCTAATCCCTTTTTTCCAGGGATATCTTTAAAAAAAGACAAAGGGCCATCATTTCAGCATAATTCTTTGATCCAATTCTGAGACTAGAGTTGAATCTAATGAAGTCCTCCTCAAATAGGACTGAAATACCTCCAACATTGCTAAATTATCTTGGCCCCAAGTAATTAACAAATGCACTCTTGCTTCTCAGTTAATCTTTGTCATAAACTCTAGCTACAGAAACTTGAAACTGAAATGTAGCATGACATGGATGGTCAAAAACCATTTTCCCATCAACATTGTAAAATCATTATTCAAACTATGAGGTCTTGGATTGTCTTTTAAAATCATTCTTGAAGGTGAAGTTGAAGGTGAAGAATGTCAATCCAACAAGTTCTGGGAATTTCTTGGAGGCAATGGTAACTTTTTGCCTTTAATTGATTGTTTGGATGGATGCCATAATGAGTCAGTGAATACGAAGGTGCTACAGCTGTTTGTTAATCTTTTAACAGGTGATTCGAGTTATATTAACTTGAAACACACCTTGCAAGAAAAACTAGGGCAAGTACAGCCAATGCAGGAAATTGATAATATCTAGGAATGGGTGTGGGGGAGGGTGCAAAATAGAATAAAAGCAATTTAGAAGATTCAGTCTTAAACTATTTAAACACGGAGATGCTCTTATTTCATAAATGCTATGAATATTTAAAAGAAATTTGGTTTTTATGACAAGCATACCCCTTATAAAATATACAACACTGTAAGAAAATAAGAGATTAGATGAAATACATGGAACCACCAGCAACTGGGTACTTGAAATAAAAGAGTGTACCAGGTTCATCTGAATACTCCACTTCTTGCATGGATTATAAACATTCAAGACACTGTAGATTTTTCTATTCTGAAAAAACACATACATGGGATCCCCATATACTAGTATCTACAAGTTGCTAATCCCTTTTTTCCAGGGCTATCTTTAAAAAAAGACAAAGGGCCATCATTTCAGCATAATTATTTGATCCAATTCTGAGACTAGAGTTGAATCTAATGAAGTCCTCCTCAAATAGGACTGAAATACCTCCAACATTGCTAAATTATCTTGGCCCCAAGTAACCAACAAATGCACTCTTGCTTCTCAGTTAATCTTTGTCAGAAGCTTTAGCTACAGAAACTTGAAACTGAAATGTAGCATGACATGGATGGTCAAAAACCATTTTCCCATCAACATTGTAAAATCATTATTCAAACTATGAGGTCTTGGATTGTCTTTTAAAATCATTCTTGAAGGTGAAGTTGAAGGTGAAGAATGTCAATCCAACAAGTTCCGGGAATTTCTTGGAGGCAATGGTAACTTTTTGCCTTTAATTGATTGTTTGGATGGATGCCATAATGAGTCAGTGAATATGAAGGTGCTACAGCTGTTTGTTAATCTTTTAACAGGTGATTCAAGTTATATTAACTTGAAACACACCTTGCAAGAAAAACTAGGGCAAGTACAACCAATGCAGGAAATTGATAATATCTAGGAATGAGTGTGGGGGAGGGTGCAAAATAGAATAAAAGCAATTTAGAAGATTCAGTCTTAAACTATTTAAACACGGAGATGCTCTTATTTCATAAATGCTATGAATATTTAAAATAAATTTGGATTTTATGACAAGCATACCCCTTATAAAATATACAACACTGTAAGCAAATAAGACATTAGATGAAATACATGGAACCACCAGCAACTGGGTACTTGAAATAAAAGAGTGTACCAGGTTCATCTGAATACTCAACTTCCTGCATGGATTATAAACATTCAAGACACTGTAGATTTTTCTATTATGAAAAAACACATACATGGGAACCAAAGCTAAGATGAATCAATAGTTTTGACATGCCTTCTTGGAAGAGTTATCGTAATAATGATTGTTACTCATGCAACATGATGAGCCACATCCATATTGTTCCTTGCTCAGTGATGCAGTACAGACTGTAATATCCCAAACTGATATTTTCTTCCTTTATACTGATTGGTTGAGGAATTTTGTTCATAGGTTCAAAGTTTCTTGGTGTTTATAACTTGTAATATGGTTTTGCATGTAAATACATGATAGTATTCAAACCCTGAAAGTAGTAAAAATTAAATAGATGATGAAATAAACCTCAAATACAGAGTATAGACGTACCAATATTTATAGCACTGTCACACATTCCTATCTACCACAAGCACATTTTTCATTTCAACTGACCATCTTTCCAAATCCAAACTTTTCTATTCAATGTTTCTTGAGCTATTCCTATCTACCACAAGCACATTTTTCATTTCAACTGACCATCTTTCCAAATCCAAACTTTTCTATTCAATGTTTCTTGAGCTATTCCTATCTACCACAAGCAAATTCTTCATTTCAACTGACCATCTTTCCAACTCCAAACTTTTCTATTCAATGTTTCTTGAGCTTCACTTATAAGTTGTTTCCTTTGCAAACATGAAAAGCATTATGGACATCTGCACACTGATTCTTCACACTAACATTTATCTGTTCCAAAATTTGACATGCCTGCACTAATATCAAATTATGTCATATTGCATATCCAACATTTCATATAATCTTCTCAAGGCATCAACTGAATTGTCCAACCTTGTCTTCAAATTCTTCTTGTTTAGAGACTAGAAACTAAGGGACCAATCTGAAACCTACTCTACCATCAATTAAAGCATCAATTCTAAATGGATAGATGAGGAGAATGTGAGGATATTCTAGAGCATTATCTTCTCGTGTGCAACTATAGTGAGTTGCAACAACTGTTTCTTTTGGAGCTGCTTTGGAATAGTTGGGAGTTAAGGAGGGTTATCCATGCTCTAGCAAAGGGCAGGACTTGTGGTGTCAGTAAAAGGAGCATGCAGAGAGTGTTATGGAGAAAAATGTCATGTGGGATGAAAGATGTGGGGGGCTAGGGAGTCTGCAAGACAATGGACTCATGGAGTGTCGGGGTCCAGAATTAGGGTTGGGAGGCTAGTTGAGTCATTTGGGATTGGATAGGATGGGAGCGTGGACTTCAACATAGGTATCTCTGGACTTGTGGTGTCAGTAAAAGGAGCATGCAGAGAGTGTTATGGAGAAAAATGTCATGTGGGATGAAAGATGTGGGGGGCTAGGGAGTCTGCAAGACAATGGACTCATGGAGTGTTGGGGTCCAGAATTAGGGTTGGGAGGCTAGTTAAGTCATTTGGGATTGGATAGGATGGGAGCGTGGACTTCAACATAGGTATCTCTGTAGTAGGTATAGGTGGAGTGGTGTTCCAAGGTATTTCTTCAACAATGATGGCTATATAGAAGTAGCATAAGGTATCCCTCCATTTTTACTGTCCATTTCTAACAGTCTTGCATTAACACTGCAAATTTATTAGAAGCATGCAATCTTTGCAGAACTAATTGTTAGTGGTTAGTGATGGAGGTAAACTCATGGTGGAGTAAATGCAAACACATTGTGCATTTTTGGCCCTACAGGACCTTAGACTCTATACAAACTATCAAATACTGATCATTTTGCTAAACTTGCCATTAAGATTTATTTAATGATGGGAATGATGGTGAGTGGAAACATTGTCCTTGTCATCACGATGGTGTTGTTTTGGCCATCAATCAACTTTGTGATTGTTTCCACAGTTTTTGGCTCTGTCCAAATCTATTAGGCACACCATGCTTCTCCTATTATTGCACCCATTTAGTCCATTAATGTGGAATGTAGCATCTGACATACTATCATTATAAAACCCTTGACATGAATGTACATGTTAGCAAATCAATTTAAAGTCCATTAGAGCCTTCTATATCCAAGTGGCTAGCATTTCCAAATCACATTGAATAAAAAGAGACCTTAAAAGGATCTGAGGCATCGCAATATGTTGCTAATTCATGTATGCAATTTCAGAAAATTTTCCAATATCGTTCTTTTGGATGCATTTTTTTATTGTTTTCCAAAAGAAACAATCATTTTATTCTAGCAATGTTTCTACTACCATCCAATCTTAAGGTCTAGCTCAAAGACACACTGGTTGGAGGGATCTCAGATGTGTGCCACACCATAACTGCACAAAGAATAAGATAGAGCAAGAACCACCCCTCCTCCTCCCTGATGATGATCTGTCAAACAAAAAAGGGCATCCAGCATCTTATTTCATAACCTGCAGATTTAACCTGGAGAAGGATGCTGGCATCTTATTTCATAACCTGTAGATTTAACCTGGAGAAGGAGGCTGGATACCCTTTTTTGTTTGACAGATCATCATCAGGGAGGAGGAGGGGTGGTTCTTGCTCTATCTTATTCTTTGTGCAGTTATGTTGTGGCACACATCTGAGATCCCTCCAACCAGTGTGTCTTTGAGCTAGACCTTAAGATTGGATGGTAGTAGAAACATTGCTGGAATAAAATGATTGTTTCTTTTGGAAAACAATAAAAAAATGCATCCAAAAGAACGGCATTGGAAAATTTTCTGAAATTGCATACATGAATTAGCAACATATTGCGATGACTCAAATCCTTTTAAGGTCTCTTTTTATTCAATGTGATTTGGAAATGCTAGCCACTTGGATATAGAAGGCTCTAATGGATTTTAAATTGATTTGCTAACATGTACATTCATGTCAAGGGTTTTATAATGATAGTATGTCAGATTGCTACATTCCACATTAATGGACTAAATGGGTGCAATAATAGGAGAAGCATGGTGTGCCTAATAGATTTGGACAGAGCCAAAAACTGTGGAAACAATCACAAAGTTGATTGATGGCCAAAACAACACCATCGTGATGACAAGGACAATGTTTCCGCTCACCATCATTCCCATCATTAAATAAATCTTAATGGCAAGTTTATCAAAATGATCAGTATTTGATAGTTTGTATAGAGTCTAGGGTCCTGTAGGGCCAAAAATGCACAATGTGTTTGCATTTACTCCACCATGAGTTTACCTCCATCACTAACCACTAATAATTAGTTTTGCAAAGATTGCACGCTTCTAAGAAATTTGCAGTGTTAATGCAAGACTGTTAGAAATGGACAGTAAAAATGGAGGGATACCTTATGCTACTTCTATATAGCCATCGTTGTTGAAGAAATCCCTTGGAACACCACTCCACCTGTACCTACTACAGAGATACCTATGTTGAAGTCCACGATCCTATCCTATCCTAGCCCCCCACATCTTTCAGCCCACAGGACATTTTTCTCCATAACACTCTCTACATGCTCCTTTTACTGACACCACAAGTCTTGCCCTTTGCTAGAGCATGGATAACCCTCCTCAACTCCCAACTATTCCAAAGCAGCTCCAAAAGAAACAGTTGTTGCAACTCACTATAGTTGCACACGAGAAGATAATGCTCTAGAATATCCTCACATTCTCCTCATCTATCCATTTAGAATTGATGCTTTAATTGATGGTAGAGTAGGTTTCAGATTGGTCCCTTAGTTTCTAGTCTCTAAACAAGAAGAATTTGAAGACAGTGTTGGACAATTCAGTTGATGCCTTGAGAAGATTATATGAAATGTTGGATATGCAATATGACATAATTTGATATTAGTGCAGGCATGTCAAATTTTGGAACAGATAAATGTTAGTGTGAAGAATCAGTGTGCAGATGTCCATAATGCTTTTCATGTTTGCAAAGGAAACAACTTATAAGTGAAGCTCAAGAAACATTGAATAGAAAAGTTTGGATTTGGAAAGATGGTCAGTTGAAATGAAGAATGGCCTTGTGGTAGATAGGAATAGCTCAAGAAACATTGAATAGAAAAGTTTGGATTTGGAAAGATGGTCAGTTGAAATGAAAAATGTGCTTGTGGTAGATAGGAATGTGTGACAGTGCTATAAATATTGGTACGTCTATACTCTGTATTTGAGGTTTATTTCATCATCTGTTTAAGTTTTACTACTTTCAGGGATTGAATACTATCATGTATTTACATGCAAAACCATATTACAAGTTATAAACACCAAGGAACTTTGAACCTATGAACAAAATTCCTCAACCAATCAGTATAAAGGAAGAAAATATCAGTTTGGGATATTACAGACTGTACTGCATCACTGAGAAAGGAACAATATGGATGTGGCTCATCATGTAGCATGAGTAACAATCATTATTACGATAACTCTTCCAAGAAGGCATGTCAAAATTAGCATGTTTTTTGGTCATCCTTCTTCAAGTTATGGAGGAAAGTTATAATAATGAATTAGAAATCCTACGAGGCCTTCTATACGAATTGCATCTTCAATATAAGTGTGGTTACTTGCAATCCAATATTGGTATATCTAAGATTAGAGAACAATGACATAAAATAATATTAGGTAATAGTTTCTTTCATAAAATCACTTCAAATCTGATGAAGATTATAAAATGTTCAATTTCACGTTTAATATGGACTCCTGTTTTTGGCTTGTAAATTTTATCTAACAATTGCACATGCTATCAACTATTGGAACTTAAGAGAAACTATTGATTCATCTTAGCTTTGGTTCCCATGTATGTGTTTTTTCAGAATAGAAAAATCTACAGTGTCTTGAATGCTTATAATCCATGCAGGAAGTGGAGTATTCAGATGAACCTGGTACACTCTTTTATTTCAAGTACCCAGTTGCTGGTGGTTCCATGTATTTCATCTAATCTCTTATTTGCTTACAGTGTTGTATATTTTATAAGGGGTATGCTTGTCATAAAATCCAAATTTCTTTTAAATATTCATAGCATTTATGAAATAAGAGCATCTCCGTGTTTAAATAGTTTAAGACTGAATCTTCTAAATTTCTTTTATTCTATTTTGCACCCTCCCCCACACCCATTCCTAGATATTATCAATTTCCTGCATTGGATGTACTTGCCCTAGTTTTTCTTGCAAGGTGTGTTTCAAGTTAATATAACTCGAATCACCTGTTAAAAGATTAACAAACAACTGTAGCATCTTCGTATTCACTGACTCATTATTGCATCCATCCAAACAATCAATTAAAGGCAAAAAGTTACCATTGCCTCCAAGAAATTCCCGGAACTTGTTGGATTGACATTCTTCACCTTCAACTTCACCTTCAAGAATGATTTTAAAAGACAATCCAAGACCTCATAGTTTGAATAATGATTTTACAATGTTGATGGGAAAATGGTTTTTGACCATCCATGTCATGCTACATTTCAGTTTCAAGTTTCTGTAGCTAGAGTTTATGACAAAGATTAACTGAGAAGCAAGAGTGCATTTGTTGGTTACTTGGGGCCAAGATAATTTAGCAATGTTGGAGGTATTTCAGTCCTATTTGAGGAGGACTTCATTAGATTCAACTCTAGTCTCAGAATTGGATCAAATGATTATGCTGAAATGATGGCCCTTTGTCTTTTTTTAAAGATAGCCCTGGAAAAAAGGGATAAGCAGCTTGTAGTTACTAGTATATGGGGATTCCTCGTTGGATACTTAATGGATAAAAGGGAAAATCCAAATTGACTGTTTTCAAATAGAAGATTTGGAAATCAAGTTAAAAATGACATGATCATTGTTTGACCTTATATCATACACTCATGTATATCAAGAACACTATGCTAGATTATGCCTTTCCAATAAAGGCCAATAGGTTGAAGATGTATTTTCAATCTTGGAAAAATATGTTTGACACCTTGACATAGTCAAGGTATTTTGACTTTTGATTTGAAGTCTAGAGTTGAAGAGTCATTCAAAATTTTAAACTGCTTTTTGTTTTTCATATTTCCAGTTTATAATAGATAAATCTAAGAATTGGTAGAACGCAAACATTAGTATGGAGGTCTAGGGTATATAGGTGGTGTGTTTGACTATAGGAGAAGGCTCCACTATAGTTCAAGGAACTATTCATCCTAATGGGAAGTAGGGTAAGCCATTGCTATAGCAAAGCATGGTAGAAACGGACTAAATGCCACCAAGATTGCTATTGTGAGGGCCTAGGAAGAATACCCAACGTCACCAAAGAGTGAAGAGCAATCTAAAGAAGGAGAAGGCCTCTCATCACCACTCCATGTGACCAAGGAAGCGACCCCATGGAAGGGTATGAAAAAAACTGACTAGACTTGCACGAGTTAAAAAATATTATCCTAAAAAGGTATGCAAAGCATAAACTTCCTATTACTTATATTTGTTACCAACAAAAAGGTCATAAGGAAAACCAATTTTGGTTCTCTCATCCTTATTTAATGTGTGGCAAGAGTAAACATTGTTCAAATATTTGCTGTTGGAAGCACTAGGTACTTGACAAAAAAAAGGAAGAATCTGGAACTCTTTCTCAAAGTAGTAAAAAGAAAAGAGTAACCTTAAGGAGGACAATGGAAATAATTACTACAATCATTGTACAATTGGTGGACATTGGAATTTGGGACAAGTGTTGGAAGCTCATTCTTAAGCTTCAACCTAGGAATCTAAATGGCAAGCCAACAAAAACATGGATAGCCAATATCAAGGGAAACAAAGCAACAAATGCACCAACAGATGAAAAGGCAGCAGTACATGAAGACACAAAACACTCCAAGAAGGAAAAAAAGGAGAAAGAGCATTGCATAGAGGTACCTACTTTGCCATTTCAATATAATAATGATAAGAAGTCCTTCTTAGCCCCCTGGGTTGATTATTGGAATGGGCCACAAACATAGGCTTGAAGACATTCCAAGAGGGTAGTATTCTTCAAGTAAGATGTAGAAGTAGAGTTGGGGAAAAAATGGAGGCCACATGCTTCCATCTCCTACCACCAATAAGATTTTGGGGACCACATGCTTCAGCCTGGAGAATTATGTACTACGCAGGAATATGCCCGATGGTTTCTTTCTTCAAATTCACTGTTGTCAAGGTAAAAGTTAAGAAAAATATGGTTTTCATCAAAGAACTGAATGTGCAAAGCTTAAACCCATTTTCCCAACAGATTTTCAAGAGGTCTGTATAAACTATAATCTTCTAAATATCATGTGTGCAGAAGGCCAAGCAACAAGGTGTTTCCTTCAGTATACATTGAAGGTGTTACACAACTTGCCTTTGATGATATAACACCACAAAGTCCAGATTTCCCTTATATTCAAGGTTTGAGATTCTCTATTTATGATTTTGATTGTAGGGATTGGTGATAAACTTCTAATAGGTATTTAGAAACTACATTGACTTTTATGAAAGCTTGATTGAGTTAGGTTTGGCAGAAGTAGGGATTATACCTAGTAAGTTATCTAATGATGTAACATGTAGCATCAGTGACAAAGAGCAGAGTCACAGTTGTAACATGTTTTACCCAGACAGGTAATGCATCATTTTGGAAAGCTTTTTCATCTATTTTTGTGAGCTAGCCTGTTAAAGAAATGCAATATCTGGATTCATTTCTCACCCACTGGTCTTTTTTCTTCCTTCCTACAGTCCTTTATCACGAATGGACATGGGAAATTGTTGTAGAACACAATCACTTACCACAAATCGATAAAAGGGTATGATTGCAATGATAATGAGCCAAAAAAGTGGTTATAGCATGCACTTATATGTTAAAATTTTGCACAGATAATAACAAATGTTAATATCAACAATTAATACACAAATATTCATGCACTCTAGATAGGACTTTAAAATAATGACCTATTTGCAGTCCAGACATTAGAGAAGAAATCTGGGTTCCTTGATGTTCATCGAATTTGCAAAGATGCAATGCATCTATTTTTATTGATGCTACAGCAGGAGATCAAAGTATTACACGAAGAGCATTTGGTGAGTCAACTTTTACTTGTAAAGGCATAGGGATCTTAGCTGTAAATAGTTAAAATGAAGTATATGAGTCAGTTAGGTTCCTTTCAAGGGGTTCAATTGTGTTTCATTTAATTCTAGAGGTAGAAAGCATGTCCTTTGTGTCCTCTGTGTCCCATGTCATCGTGTCATGTGACTTAGATAAAAAGGAAAACCTGCCCATTCACTATTTCAATAATTTTTGGTCATAAGTAGGATTAATAAATCAGATGGATAGTAAATGAATGAATGTTGTGGGTCAAAATAAACTCCAGTTTTAGTAAAATTGGTAACAAAGTCAGTGTGGGTCATCAATAGGCTTCAAGTTCCAAATTTCAAAGACCATCTAGACATAATGGTGAATTAATTCTAGTTATGGACAAATTAAAGACTTCCTCGTGATACAAATCACAAATGAAGGCCCCTAAATGGTCGTTCAATGATGGAGAAATGGAAAACAAAATGGAAAAAATAAGGTGAAAAGAGGGGCCTTCTGTTAGTCTCACAGGGCATTTGTGCCTTGCCCAACGAATGGATAATGTTGGCAGCTATATGGGTAGGACAGGCCATGAGTGGCAATGCACCTTTGCATATTTCAGGTAGTCATAGTATTCAAAATGTCATTGATGCAAATAATACAAAATTTCTTTCCAGTATCTAGGACATAGCTGGTGTAGCTAAAGCTTTTAAATCTCTGGCTTGAGTGTTCTGTAACATAATAGGGTACATGATGTATGGAGGAACCTTTAGAAATGCCCATGAGTATGCGAACAATCCCATAGGTGACAAGCATGGCTCACATGTATAGTGGAGCCTTTGACATGGTATGTAACCTCTTGTTCTTTCCTGCACATAAGGTATGCTCCTAAAAATGTGAAAATAAATAACCCAACACATGAGGTCGGCCCAATTCAAAAATTCCAAATAAAAATAAAAATAAAAGTTTTGACAAGTCGGATCCATAAAATTCATAAAAAATGTGTATAAATAGAGACAATGCGCCTCATTTTGGAGTGTGGAATTTCGAGAGCAGTGGACTGAGATTTTTTGGGTGATTGAGGCTGTGGACTGAGGAAATTCGAAGGAGAAGTCCAAGCATATACAAAAACCGAAATGTTTGGAGAAGGATAACATATTTTGGGTTGGTGTTGGAGGCTTTTCTACACATGATGCAATCCCGAATGTTTTGCAGCATGCCCAAATTTGTTGCAGCAGTCCCGAATTTTGTTTGCAGCAACAGACTGAGGTGATCTCGGTGGTGACCAGTGAAGCAAGTGTCTTAAAAAAACAATTTGGGTGTTTTGTTTGTATTTCTGACAAAGGAAATTCAGAATACACCAATCAAAGCATGCATGAATAGTCTTAACTTGGAAGTGTTAAAACAGTCTAATTTCATGCAAGGGCATTCCTACCCATCAGAGGGAAACTTTCTTTTTGTTCTATAAGTCAATATAATGTACAAAGAGTAATCCTTTACATCATTGAATTTCCTCTTACCACCACAATGAGGAAGGCAATCATATCCAACTGGGCTATAATAGTAGATGACACAATGTACTCTCCTAGAAAGGAATGAAATCTAACTCCAGCTAGATTTTTATCATGGTGTAATGTATTTGATAACAATGTGGCTGCGTTAGATGGAAAACTACCTTATGAAAGCTAACATACATTAGCTTGACTGACCCTGCAATGTTTTAAGAACAAAAACTAACTCTAGTTAGATTTTCATAATTGTGCATTGTGATTGATGACAATGTGGTTGTGCTAGATGAAAAACTACATTATAAAATTTAACACACATTAGATTTCACTCATCGTGCAATGATTTAAGGACGAAAGCTAACTCCAGCTTGATTTCCATCATGGTGCAATGTGATCAATGACGATGTGTTGTGTTAGATGTAAAACTACGTTATGAAAGCTAACACACATTATCTTTCACTCATTGTGCCATGTTGTTAGAAGGAAAGCTAACTCCAGCTAGATTTGCATCATGGTGTAATGTATTTGATGACATTGTGGCTGTGTTAGATAGAAAACTACCTTACAAAAGCTAACACACATTAGTTATTACTCACCATGCAACGTTTTAAGAACGAAAGCTAACTCTAGCTAGATTTCCAAAATGGTGCATTTTGATTAATGACAGTGTGGTTGTGTTATATAGAAAACTACATTATGAAAGTTAACACACATTAGATTTCACTCACCGTGTAAAGATTTAATGTTGAAAGCTAACTCCAGCAAGATTTCCATCATGGTGCAATGTGAAAATATGGTTGTGTTAGATGGAAAACTACCTTATGAAAGCTAATAAACATTAGCTTTCACTTATCGTGCCATGTTGTTAAAATAAAGCTAACTCCAACTAGATTTTCATCATGGTGTAATGAGCTCACACACATAAGCTTTCATTTATAGTGCCATGTTGTTAGAATGAAAGCTAACTTCAACTAGATTTTCCTTATGGTGTAATGTATTTGATGACAATGTGGTTGTGTTAGCTGAAAAACTACATTATGAAGGCTGATAGACATTAGCTTTATTCACCGTGCAATGTTTTAAGAACGAAAGCTAACTTCAGCTAGATTTCCATAATGGTGCATTGTGATTGATGATAATGTGGTTGTGCTAGATGACAAAATACAGTATGAAATCTTACACACATTAGATTTCACTCACTGTGCAACGATTTAATGATGAAAGCTAACTCCAGCTAGAATTCCAACATGATGCAATGTGCTTGATGAAAATGTGGTTGTGTTACATGGAAAACTACCTTATGAAAGCTAACACACATTAGCTTTCACTCATTGTGCCATGTTGTTTAAAGGAAAGCTAACTCCAGCTAGATTTCCATCATAGTGTAATGAGCTAACACACATAAACTTTTCTTTATAGTGCCATGTTGTTAGAAGGAAAGATAACTCCAACTAGATTTTCATCATGGTGTAATGTATTTGATAACAATGTGGCTGTGTTAGATGAAAAAATACTTTATGAAAGCTAACATACGTTAGTTTTATTGACCATGCAATGTTTGAAGAACGAAAGCTAACTCTAGCTAGATTTCCATCATAGTGCATTGTGATTGATGATAATGTGGTTGTGCTGGATGGAAAACTACATTATGAAAGCTAACACATTAAATTTCACTCACTGTGCAATGATTTAAGGATGAAATCTAACTCCAGTTATATTTCGATCACAGTGCAATGTGATCAATGACGATGTGTTGTGTTAGATGGAAAACTACCTTATGAAAGCTAACACACATTATCTTTCACTCACCATGCCATGTTAGAAGGAAAGCTAACTCCATCTAGATTTGCATCATGGTGTAATGTATTTGATGACAATGTGGCTGTGTTAGATAAAAAACTACTTTACAAAAGCTAACACACATTAGCTACTACTCACCGTGCAACATTTTAAGAATGAAAACTAACTCTAGCTAGATTTTCAAAATGGTGCATTTTGATTGATGACAATGTGGTTGTGCTAAATAAAAAAATCCATTATGAAAGGTAACATATATTAGATTTCACTCATTGTGCAATGATTTAAGGTTGAAAGATAACTCCAGCAATATTTCCATCATGGTGTAATGAGACAATGTGGCAGTGTTAGATTAAAAACTACTTTATGGAAGCTAACAAACATTAGCCTTTACTCACTGTGCAATGTTTTAAGAATGAAAGCTAACCCCAGCTAGATTTTTATCACGGTGCATTGTGATTTATGACAATGTGACTTTGTTAGATAGAAAACTACACTATGAAATCTTACACACATTAGATTTCACTCACCGTGCAATGATTTAAGGATGAAAGCTAACTTCAACTAGATTTCCAACACAACGCAATGTGATTGATGACAATGGGGTTGTATTACATGGAAAACTACCTTATGAAAGCTAATACACATTAGCTATAACTCATTGTGCCATGTTAAAAAAAAAATCTAATTCCAGCTAGATTTCCATCATGGTGTAATGAGCTAACACACATAAGCTTTTCCTTACAGTGCCATGTTGTCAGAAGGAAAACTAGCTCTAGCTAGATTTTCATCATGATGTATTGTATGTGATAATAATGTGGTTGTGCTAGATGGAAAACTACTTTATGAAAGCTAACATACATTAGTTTACTCACCATGCAATGTTTTAAGAAGGAAAACTAACTCTAGTTAGATTTTCATCTTGATGCATTGTGATTGATGACGATGTGATTGTGCTAAATGGAAAACTACATTATGAATGCTAACACACATTAGATTTCTTTCACTGTGCAATGATTTAAGGACACAAGTTAACTCCAGCCAGATTTCCAACACGGTGCAATATGTTTGATGACAATGTGGTTGTGTTACATGGAAAACTACCTTATGAAAGATAACACATATTAGCTTTCACTCATCGTGCCATGTTGTTAAAAGAAAAACTAACTCCAGCTAGATTTACATCATGGTGTAATGTATTTGATGACAATGTGGTTGTGTTAGATGAAAAACTACTTAATGCAAGTTAACATACATTTGCTTTACTCATCGTGCATTGTTTTAAAAACGAAAACTAACTCTAGCTACATTTTAATCATGGTGCATTATGATTGATGACAATGTGATTGTGCTAGATGAAAAACTACCTTATGAAAGCTAACACAGATTGCGTTTCACTCATCGTGCAATGATTTAAGGCCGAAAGGTAACTCAAGCTATAATTCCATCACGGAGAAATGAGATTGATAATGATGTGGTTGTGTTAGATGAAAAACTACCTTATGGAAGCTAACACACATTACCTTTCACTCATCGTGCCATGTTGTTAGAAGGAAAGCTAATTCCAGGTAGATTTGCATCATGATGTAATGTATTTGATGACAATGTGGCTATGTTAGATGAAAAATTACCTTACGAAAGTTAATGCACATTAGCTATTACTCACCGTGCAATGTTTTAAGAACAAAAGCTAACTCTAGCAAGATTTTCAACATAGTGCATTTTGATTGATGACAATTTGGTTGTGTTAAATGGAAAACTACATTATAAAAGTGAACACACATTATATTTCATTCACCGTGCAATGATTTAAAGTCGAAAGCTAACTCAAGCTAGATTTCCATCACGGTGCAATGTGACAATGTGATTGTGTTAGATAGAAAACTAATCCGGCTATGTTGCTAGGAGCAAAACTAACTTCAACTAGATTTCCATCATGATGTAATGTATTTGATGACAATGTGGTTGTGTTAGATGGAAAACTAACTTATGAAAGCTAACAACAACTATATTTCTATCATGATGCATTGTGATTGATGACAACTTGGTTGTGTTAGATGGAAACTACATTATGAAAGCTAACACATTAGATTTCAATCATCGTGCAATGATTTAAGGACTAAAGCTAACTTCAGCTAGATTTTCGTCATCATGTTATGTATTTGATGATAATGTGACTCTTTTAGATAGAAAACTAGCTTATGAATTCTAACACACATTAATTTTCGCTCACCGTGCAATGTTTAAAAAAAAAAGCTAACACTAACTAGATTTCCATCTTGGGGCAATGAGCTAACACACATTAGGCTTTCATTCATCGTACAATGCATTAAGAATGAAAGCTAACACATTGTTAAAAGGAAAGCTAATTATAGCTAGATTTCCATCATCATGTTATGTATTTGATGACAATGTGATTGTTTTAGATAGAAAGCTACATTTCGAAAACTAACACACATTAACTTTCACTCAACCGTGCAATGTTTTCAGAACAAAAGCTAACTCCAGTTAGCTTTCCATCAGGGTGCAATGAACTAACACACATTTGCTTTCACTCATCATGCCATGTTGTTAGAAGGAAAGCTAACTCCAGCTAGATTTCCATCATGGTGTAATGTATTTGAGGACAATATGACCATGTTAGATGGAAAACTAATTTATGATAGCTAACACACATTATCTTTTACTTATCGTGCAATGTCTTAAGAACAAAAGCTAACTCCAACTAGATTTCCATCATGGTGAATTGTGATTGATCAATGTGGTTGTGCTAGATGGAAAAATACATTATGAAAGCTAACACACATTAGATTTCACTCACCGTGCAATGTGATTGATAACAATGTGGTTGTCTTAGATTTAAAACTGCATTATGAAAAACTAACACACATTACCTTTTACTCACGGTGCAATGTTTTAAGA